>KZ068381.1:38325-48850 GCA_002091845.1 Anopheles cracens | reverse complement strand
GCAAACTGCCACCACCCAACACCCCCGATCTCTCCCCCAACGTCTTGGTCATCAGTGCGGCCGGCGAGTGGATTGACTGCAGATCGCCCTCCCTCTATCGCACACGGTGCACGATCGCGTTTTTGCGGACGCGTCTGTGTCGCCGAACGAAACCCGCTTGCGCTTTTGGTCCGCGAGCGAGCGATGCAACTGGTGCCGCCCCGCCATTCGGGGAGATTGGGAGAAAGGTGTAGCCTAAATGGTGAGGCGAAATAGAAAGAAGGGTTTCACGGCACGGCGTGGCTGGGGTGTGCAAAACAACGGCAGCAATAAACGAAAAAATCATTTCTCCTTGAAACCGTCGCCGGGTGTGTTATGCTGCGCTCAACCGACGTAACCTATTTGACGGTCCTCTCCCCTCCCGGACGTACCGTGTGTTTTGCTTTGCTCTCGATTGCGGTGATGTGATTTACTTTGCGCCGATCGAAGATGGTCGTGCAGCTGAAGTGTATTTTGCGAATGCTCGGTGCCCGACGGTGGTGATGGCATGATCTTGTTACGATCATTTTGTTTACGAATCGAAAGCATAAAGCTCACCCTTTTGTTAGGCGGATCGATGCAACTGTAGCTGGTGAAGTGGGCTGTTATTTTTGTTGACCGATTGTTTGGCAAATCAGTTTTTGTTTATCGTTGATTCTACGTAACGGCGAACCTGGTTGCAAATGACGTAAGTAGTCCGGTTCGTCTTCGTTTTTGCAAACGTTCAGTCAATGTTATTCTTTTATTGATTTTTACTGATTTTTTATCAAAACATTTATGGCTCTAGGCCACGAAATGCTGCTTGAAAATTGAATGAATGCTGTTTTTTTTTAAAATAAATTAATAAGTATATTATAAAAAACAACTTTTCCCATAGCCGCTTTCACTTATCTAGGCTTTTACAGAGCTATCTTATTGCAATCAAAACAAACTACCTTTTTTATTGTTCATAGAATTCGTCTAAATTTTTAAGGCAAATTGAAAATAAGTTTGTCTATATGTTGATTTGAGTGTTTTAAAATTATTTAAATAAAAAAAACACTCTATATGCCTTCCAATCTTGTATGCAATTTGCCTCTGAATCAGCTTGGAAACTTGAAATTTTCCATAAACCTATCGTGTGAACATCTCTCTACGACTTGAAAAATATTCGCATATTAATACGCTTATTATTATTACTCGATCAAACCGATCTGAAATATACACTTGCACCCATCATCATTCCCATTCGCCGGCGGTATGATTTATCCAATCGAGCCGATCGGTCGAACGACCGCGTAAGCCGCGTTTTGCGGCGTGTTTGAGAAATTCGACGAATAAAAAAAGAAAAATAGCTTGACGAGTGCCTTCGCCTCCCGCGCATTCCAAGCCTGGCTGGTGGCCTGAGGGGGAGCGTGGGGAAGGTGAGGAGGGCTTACAACAAATGGACGCGATATGTCGATATGTTGACGGTTTAGTTTCGTGATGAGCTCGCCTCAGAACGGTACGGAGCCGGGGGTGCGCATGCGCTAGGATTGGGGCCACGCGCTCTATGTGTGTGTGTGTGTGTTTGCTTTGGCCCAGCATTTCATTTCGACCCCTCCCCCCTCCCTCGGGACAAGCATCGGCGGGTGGGTGTTATGGCGCGCGAGATGCCCTCGCGCGGAGAGCAAACGTGATCGGCGCGTTATGGAGATCGTGCCTGGAGCGGCTGGAAGGGACAGGGCAAAACAAAAATGCCGAGAAGAAGAAGGAAAAAACGCCTATGCTAAAAGGCGATCGGGCGAGCTTTTGCCGCAAAGCGCAGCGTCGGAAAGCGGAGCATCCGATGGAAGGGGCCCATCACTCACCGTTATGCTCATGCTGCTGAGCCGATGAGCTCGAGCATAAGATGCTGCTGCTGCTGCCGCTGGTGATCTTTGCTCTCCTCAGGCCTGCCCTTCCAATGCTGCCGTCCTCTTCCCGCACGGACGGCGAAAGACGACGAAAAAATGTTATTTTGATGCCGTTGCTTAGATTTTGGTTCGCGTCGCCTGCGTCCGCCTTCCCTTCGATGGGGTCGTCGGATTGGTGTTGTGGCCGTGTGTGTTGCTTTCCCTGCCTTTTGCCCGTTAGCCACAGCGAAGAGCGAGTGCGGGGTAGGGTTCGTGTCGTTTTGGGGTCCATCCGTTTGACGAACGATCCGGCCCGGACCCACGAGCGCACGAAATGATGGAGGACCTGTTGACATTTCGAATGTGGGGTTGTGCTGTGGGAGCGATATGGGAAAAAAGCGTATAACGAAGTAAATGTTTCGCTAATAGCGGCTGTGTGTGTGTGTGTGTGTGTGTGGTTCGATGGTGGAGAATTTGTACGTTCGTTCGCGCACGACAAAGCGAACCCCTTTCCGCCGGTGTAGAAGGGATTAGCGAAATTGGCAAATGGGCAGACAGATGGAAGTTTAGCCGTGTGCCCCGCACGCTATTGTGCCGTTTGAATGGAGATGGATGATATTTTTCTCTCATTTTTTCATATCAATCCTTTCTTTAATATCAAAGGATTCAATTTGCTTTAGAATATGTTTTTGTTATTTATTAGTTAAATGACTTTTAATTCATTTAATGTAATTATATTTTAATATTCGATATTTTTTAAACTTGAGAATCCAATCTATAACAAAATAAGAATATAAGTTTGTAAATCGCTTTAGCTAGATTCAAGGCTAAAAAAATATGATACTAAAATATTTGAGAGATATAACTCATAATTTTCGAGAAAAACCCAAACATGCATGTGTTTTCGATTTTTTAAAGATTTTTTTTTCAATTTGAGTGATTGAAATGTAGTTTTGTACATTTAAAAAAAATATACCTTCTTTTCCCCGCAAGGAATAACACAGAAATTTCATTATTTTCATTAAGAAATCTCGATTTTCGGAGCCATATTCATTGATTTGTTGTAGTTTCATAGTTTATGGGTTATTATTCAACTTAAACTATCTTAAACGAAAATGTTATGAAGCATGGCTTGGTCCCGAAAATGTGAAGAAAACCATGGATTTAGCGTTTGTCATATTTTCAATAAGCTCGATGAAACTGTTAATTGTTCAATCAAACATTTTATTGATTTTTTAAGCCAGAGTTTTGGACAGGCCCACCATTTTAATACATAGACATTTTGGAAAACAATTGTGTTAACGTAAGAAAACGCTTTTGAAATGCGTGAAATTAATGTTAAAGAATGGAACAAAGCATTTCAGTTGCCCTTCTAATCAACCAATTGTGCTATTATCATAAAACAACATAAAAAAGATGAACAAATTAATGCTAATAAGGCTCTCAAGAGCCATTAAGAAGTTGAAAGGTTTGCAATCAGCATAAAATATTGATAAAGCACATTAGAATGTAATACGAGTACGATTTGATTACGGATCCAATAATACGCTTAAAAGCGTGTCTAAATTTTTAATCAATCGGCTAGATGGTGTCAAAAATTAAAAAGACATCTCTAAAACTTTTTGCCGTTTGCCTTTTGAAATGCAAATTCGTCACGAGTGCAGCGATTGGATGCAATCGCATTAGTCTCACATAAAATACATCAAACTTACCGAACAGAGGGTGCATTAGTGCATTTAAATTTGCACCTAAAATATCATCTCCCCTTGCACAATGCACGGCAGATGATTGCGGGTGTAAAATTGTAATGAAAATCTTTGCAGCCGTCCGGTGTGTCCGCACCGAATATTGCACATGTTTAGCACGCGGTGCATTGCCAGCGCCGTTCACTTTGCCGCTATCATCGCTGCGCCCTTTCGCATACGGGCATAAAGTGTCTTTTTTCCTCCCCCATGTCCAGTTCCACCATCCGCGCCAGTCTCCATCAATCACTTCGTCAAAAGACGCTGCCAGATGCCGTCGCGTTTGGCCCTCTCGGTGTTCCTTTTATGTTGCGCTCGCGCGCGCGCCTCGAAAGTGGGTGGCTGCGCGCGGTACGCCCCACAGACGGGGGTACGATGTATGCGCCCGTTCCCGTTCTCTGACCGTTTCCCGAGCTGACCACTGCAGCCGGTGCTGCATATGATTACGTGTGAGTGATTGTGGGGAGCGCTTTTCTGTGTGTGCTGTGCGGGTGGAATGTGGGCGCTGCAAGATGCTACAACACCCTGTGGTGCTGTGCTTTTGGGACAACTTATCTCTTTATTCAAGCCTTATAGATGAATGGGAGAGAGAGAGAGTGTGTGAGACCGACAGCAAGGAAGTGACCATATACAATTCAACTAACCTCACAACTATCACGGCCCGATTGCTTTGCCCTTTTGCCGTCGGTTCATAAACACCACACCACCTTCCATGTGCCTGCGTGTGAGCTCCGAAACGGTGCTGTAAATTTGGTGCCCCTTGCATGATGAACCAAGAGAAATCGTCAAATGTGTTGTTTGGCTGTTTGGCCTTTCGAGGTGCGCTTTGACAAACACCACCGTGCACCGCAACAGAAGCCGGGTCAGGGAGGCGCGCCTCCCCGTTTTCAGTAGGGGTGGGATGTGCGATTGGGGCGCGAACCGACCCGCGGTTGAGATGTCAAATGGGTTCGCTGAAAGCTATTAAATTAAGCGCGTCTTAAACCGAGGAAGGTGAAGCGTGTGGCTATTTGTCGGCGTTTCGTTTAGCTGACAGTGTGCTGCGATCGTACAAAGGCCTTCGCACCTGTACGGTATGCTAAAACGTGAGCAAAAGATCTTTGGTGATTGGAAACTAATTGCTAATGTGTCCTCTCCTGCTCATGAAGCACGATGTAAACGGTGTTTTTCCAGCTTATTTGTGTTTCGCAGTGAGAAATAGATACATTTTGAAATTGAAATTGCAAAACAACAGGCCAATAGGTGCTCCAACATTTGGTCCTTCGAACCGGATCTTTGGAATATGTTCGAAGCGTAACCAACAGTTTTTTTTCATAGGGGTAGAGGTGGCGCTTTGATTATTTAACTCAGAGATCTAGTTGATCGAAGCTAAACATCTAGAAATCCCTAAAATTACACACATAATTATCAAATTAATGCTGTTTTTAGTACTGAAGACAGTTTTAGGTTAGTTTAATTGAAGTCATGTTTGATCTAAAATTGGTTATTGATATATGTATGTCACACTTAGCCTTCTCTTTTATGGAACTTATCTCTCTCTCTCTCTCACACACACACAAAGATATAAACATTAACATGAAATTCCGGGAACGTTCCGGGAACTTGCAAGTTTGGCGAACTACTTAATGATTTATGGCTGTTTGAACATTTCTGGAATGAACACTATTTTAGGCGGAATAATGCCGAATCAGCGCTTCCACCAAGCAGCGCTCCAAACCTGGGCTTGCTGATATGTCCGTTTGCGTGAGCTTTATCCAGTCGCATCACGGAAAATCCCCGACGACTCGCGTTACTAATCGATTTTGATGATAGTTATTAAAATAATTAAAGTTTGGTTGTGTTTCCCGAGGTGTGGAACCCGTTTGTGGAACTGGTGGGGAGGGATGAAGCAGGTGGCGAGGTTAAACGGTGGCAGGCAGGCAGCCTTCGCCCTTCTCCATCTTTCCTCTACTCAGGGGAACGTTTCGACATCATCCGGTAGCTTCGATTTCATCGGCAGTGGCCAGGAATGTGCCAGGAGCGTGTGCTGGAATGTTCCAACCCCCGCAAAAAGGACACTAAACAGGGCGCGTTCATATGTGGCATGCGGGAGGGACGTTGGAAAAGGGAGCCGGGCAAGACAAAGGGTTAGGCCACGTGCCAACGCGTGGATTGGTGCTGGGGAAGAGCCCTTTCGCGCGTGTGGCGTCCACGGATCGATCGATTGATTGATTTTGATGCTGCCTTTTTTCCCTGTGCTCTGCTGTTGTTGCCGTGCTGCTTGGGCTCTGTTAGGCGCTCCGGTGTACTTGCGTTTGCGTGCATTTCTTGCCAGCCGCTGTCGCCTCGGCGTGCCTTTCTCTCGCGGTGGGATTTCGTCAAACCGCACGTTCGGAGGTTGCTGGTGAGCAGGGAAGCGCCCGAGCGCGTGAGAAATGCCGTGTCGAAGGAGGGAAGTGCACGGAACTGAAGTAAAAGTGTGGAGCAGTTGGGTGGTTGGTCGTGGAAAAGGTATCTCCTTCGGCGGTATCTATCGGGTGAGTTTGAGGGGTGAAACTTTTGACGGAAGAAGCGGCCGAAAGAGGGTGTGTTGGGCGAAAGTAAACGATCGGAATTGGGTTTCGATGGATCGCAGCGACAGATACTTCATGCAAAGATATCGTTTGTTTGCTACTCACAGTAAGAAACTGTTTGGAGGCAAGTAATTTGAACGAGAAAATATGTACTATACTGCCAAATAAAGCATTAATAAACTATTTGTATTATTTTGAAGGAAAGTTAGCTTATTCAGCCTAAAAGTATGCAATTTGCATGAAACCGACTAAATACTGCAATACTGAATTATAAAGCGTTAATGAAGCGTTGGTGTAGTGCTCATTGCATACTTTATGGCGCCGATTTGCTAAATAAGTTCAATGTGCAAAGTGCAAGACAAAATCAACCTCATTAGAGCTCACCTATTCAGCCTTAATAAAGCTTGTCCATGCTAACTAAGTCCAAATGTTGTCCAGCTGTTGTGAGGTATCTCTTTATGCTGATTGCATACGTTGGGATACAAATCATGAGCACACCCTTAAAGTATGCAATCCACGTAGCAAATTCGACTAAATAACAATTTAATAGCCATTTTATACTGTATTTTATCCTCGCAACAGCTTTTTGAGCACTGTGCCTGCAAAAAATGATTTAAATTGTATTCCTCTTACGTTTCACAAAGAAGATACCTTGAGGTATGATTCGTGAAATCTATTAGTACAAAGTTTGGCTGACTACGGTGTGTAATTGGAGGTCTGAATAAAAATTCGCTTAAAATATCTTTATGAATAGTTCGAGACCCTTAATAAGAGCCGATGTTGCAACACCCTGGGTATGACCCGAGGTGTACACAATTTGCTTCGCTTAACAATTTTCTGACCGCTCCCATCATCACGGCTGTGGGCTGCGCGACCAAATTACTCCCGGGAGCGCTTACACGATTGCGTATGCAAATGTCAACGGCACGAAGCACGCGGCGGCCAGCGTTTGGCAATCGTCAGCCGGGCGGCTGACAGCCGGTCGGTTCCTTTTGCCATCCCCAAAACGCAACGATACGTCACCTGTGCGGTGTTCGGATGCTTGCGAAAAAAAAAGACGGCCAGCCAGAGACGTAACACACCGGCGTCTGTGTGCGCATATGGTCTCTGCGAATGGATCGGGGGTGGCTTGCGTGTATGTGTGTGTGTGTGTAACCTCGCTGGCTCTCGTCCCGCTTCTCGTGCCCTCTTCTTGCTGCACGATCCAATACGGAGGGCGATCAATTTGCGCGACTTTCGTTTTCGTTTCATTATTTAACAATTTAGCTAAAGTATTTCAAAATGCAAAGAAGAGTGAGAGCAGAAAAAACAGCGAGCAAACATAAACGCGATAGCGAGCGCTAGAGTTCACTTCTCTATCGCTTTCTGCTTCTCTCTCGCCCTCTCTTTCGTGCACTCCCTGTCGGTCGAAATGGTTCGTATAACTAAAAAAACGGAGTAACTGAAAACTGCACCCTCCCACCCGGTCGCACTTGCAACGATCACCGCGAGATGGCGCCTATCAGTTGCTCAACGAGCGCGCGGCGAGCGGTTAGCGCTTGCAAGCGACTCCCCAACCCAACGGCTGGCCGGCCACGCTGCTGGAAAGGCACGCTCTCGTGCCTTAAGTGTCGCAACGCTCCTCGCAATGCCCGATCTGCGAAGGTTGACGCGCCGTCGTCGACGTCGTCGTAGTCGCCACCGTTCGTGCCTCGAAGGCATGCAATAAACGATGAGGCGCGCGCGCGCGCTGTAGGCTCTTTCGATAGGCGTCTGGCGATAGGTGGCAGCAGCGACAGCAGACCGACCACCTTCCGAAACGAAGGAATGGCGTGATTTCGAGGGCAGAAAGTTTTCACTACGATTTTGGGAACGGCTGCTTTTTTTCTGCTTCTTCTGTGAAATTCATACCAGTTGACACTCTTTTTTTAGGTCATTTGAATGCTGCCTACCACCTCGGCCTATTGTTTGCCTGTCCGTACGTGATAAAAAGCGCTGTCTATGATCTGAAGTGATGTAATTTAGTTATGTGTTGGAGCGGCTGTAACCATTGTTGGCAGAAGACGAAGAAGGTGGTGCAGCCTAATGAGCACCAATGAGGACCAGGATTTGGCAAATATTAAAATTTTGACAAACTTTGCAAAACACGGTCTGATTTAAAGTAAAAATGAGAAACAGTTGACTATTTTCATTTCTATATTGCACTTAGTTCCAACTGACGAATCGTCCTCCAAAGACTCTCACCTCTCGCGTTCTTCCAATTTTCCAAAAATATACTCCATTTCTGTACTTGCAATTCTTAGTCTGAAGTTGGTTTGGAGGTACTCTTAGTTTGAAGTCAGAAGTTATAACTACATGTTAGAAATCACAGCATTTCTGATCTTGGCGACTTTTAAGCTATGATCAGTAAGCATTAAAGTCTTTACGTCCTATTAAAATTGCACCGACGGCTTCTAAAACTGTCCAATAACACGAATAAATTTAGGCCAAGCAACGCGTTTCATTGTGTGAAACAACCAAACTTATCCGTCCTACATGGTATGGTTTTGATTCGGTGGCAATTGAGTCGTCACCCCAACCCGAATAATCGCCTCCCCAAAAGGTATCTATCGAACGGCCCAAGAATGTAGATAAGGCGGGGTGTACATGCTTCAGATTTTTACGATGCTCCGAACCAAACACTCGCAGATAGGCATTGAACTCCTCCGCGCTCCGGAGCAACCTGTTACGAAATATGCGCCGGGAAGAACGCCGGCCTCAATTTGTAGTTGTTTTTTCTCTCGTCTTCTTCTTCTTCTTCTGTTTGTTTTCGATGGTACAACTCTCAGCTAGGTCAAACCGTGGCCCCGCGGTATTCGGGTGCAACTGCTGATTAGATAAACTCCAGACGTCGTCGTAGATGGTCTGGTGTCTTCACTCCCCGCCCGTCCGCCAGTCCGTCCACCGGTGGCAAGACATTCCGCGACACTTGCCAGGGGGGGCGACCTGTAGCGTTGCGTAGGTTGGGCCCGACATCCCGCACGGCGCGATAAAGACTCGCGTGGCGTCGCGCTGGGTAGCGTAGGTGGGAAAGGCAACTGCGTCCAGTCGATGGCGAACAAAACACCTTCGACGGCGGGAGTCGACGCGGTTTCTTAACAACATCTTCCCTCTGCACGGGTTTCGAAGGAAGAAGTTGCAGTAACGAACGGCACCAACAGCAACAACAACAACAGTGCGCAACATCCAACAGCAACAAAAATCCTCATGTATTGATAAGCGACTTGCGGGCACGGACGGATGTGGTCCGCTCAAGGGGCGGTTGAGGGTGACCTCACTGCACCGTGCTTAACAAATCAAAACAACGCGACCGTGAGGAATAATTGGGGACGATAAATGGACCTGCGCGCGGACCCGCCCGGAAGTGGCTACTCACCGCACCATCGTCACCTCCAACGCTTCCTGGCGAGGGGGATGTGACCAGACGTCCGAGCCAGACGTCCGAAACAGGTCGGCCACTAGACACCCGAAGACGGATATGTGTCAGGATCGGTTTCGGTTCGTGGGTGGTGGTGGTGGTGGTTCTCCACCAACGCCGTCAAAACCCGCTAATGGGTATCGCATAGCTGGCCCGCGCCAAGTAATGTGATCTCCTCCGGTCCCGGTCCGGCCGAAAAGGGCACCGGAGCCAGACGACGATCGTTTCCGATAAAAAAGCGATCAATCATGCCGATGGTTTCGCTGGCGATGGCAGAAGCGCAAGCGAAGCCGGGCAGTGGTGGGCCGGAGTACGGCAACTAAGTGGCAGTTTCGAAACGAACGAATGGCTTAACCACCTCGGGACGCGGGTAATTTCGGTGATCTATCAGTCTTACACACGACGCACGCGTACGCTGCAGCACGGTGAGGTTGTTGCATCATGTGTGCCCTGCCGGCAAGGGAAATCATCGTCCTCATTATTGCTACCGTTCCGTTATATGTGTGTATGCGTGTTTGTGTGACATTTGCATCTCCGTGTCACTTCTTATTGATCTCGCGACGGGGGCGGAGCGAACTTCGTCAGATGCGATCGCGCGGCGACCGTTCCATTTCGTCGAAGGAGGAAGAGGTTTCCGCTTCAGTTGGTAGACGGTTTGCATCGAACTCGCCGATTCAGGCGAGCGCTTCCAGCTTAGCTCCAGCCGCGGTGGAAGCTATGCTAACTGTTTTTAATGCAATGATGCACTTTGAAAAGCGAGCAACTGCCATGAAGATGTTTTAAACGAGACGTTTTTCAAATACCTAGATGAAAGGTGTAACAACATAACTTGGAAAACATTTAGTAGTCTTAAAATCTCATATATATATAAGGTTCAAGGCACTAGTTCTTTAGTATTGGACAGAGTGAAAATTACAGAGGAAG
>KZ068377.1:34374-50596 GCA_002091845.1 Anopheles cracens | reverse complement strand
TCCTGTGTGATACGGTGCACCGAGCCGAGTCCCACGAGAGGGACAAGCAGATGCTTTTCCAGCGACGCCTACATGTCTCGTTTGGATGTCCTTTGCGTTTGCACGAGCGCACATTTTTTGCCTTTTCATTTTTGGAAGACAATTTTGAAGTCCGTAAAAGGCGTAAGAATGAACTTCGCACAAAGAGCATAAGTTGATGCCGTGCCTATATGATGTGTTGATCGTGTATGGGCAGAGATGAGCTATGTTTTCTCATGAGCCGGTGCTTTTATCCGGACCAACCGGTCTGATTTTATTCGAAAGTTTATGATAGTGACCTTTCACTTTTGGGAGAGATTGTTTATAGTTGCGTAGGATCATGCTGAAAGGATTCGGCCAACTGCTCGTAGGAAGCAAAATGTGTTTCTTGAAACGAAACAGAGAAAGTTATTGCTTTATAAATGCTTTTAATAGTCGAAACCAAACGCTAAATATCATAAAACTTTGGAAAAGTACACAATTTTCCTCGAAAAACTTGATGTATTCACGGCTTCTGGCGCTCACACTTACCGATAACACATTTTTTATCCTTCCTCCCGGTGACCTTAAATCAGGATGACCATCCTAACGGACAGTAACACGTTTTTTGGACCTCCTAACGCGTGTCACAACCACGAAACACGAAGAGAGCAACGAATTTCGATAATATCCCGCCGGGAGCCGGGGCGGCATGCTTTCCCGCCGTTTGCAAAGGTCCACTTTTATGAGCGGCAGCTTTGTTGCATTGAGCTTTGATTGTGTCATAAAAATAAATTTACTTCCTCCGACACCCACACAGGGTAATTTTCGACGGGGCCCCAAAAACATTCCACGTTCTCATCTTCACCATTAAATCCACTTTGTACAGGGAAGAATCTGCTCGGTTTGTTTTGTGCTGCTCTGCTCTGCTTGGGTCTCTGCTGGTTTGTGGTGCCTCTGAACCCTTTCGGTCGGGGGCGCGCGCGCGCGTACGCTTGCGATAAAGCCAGCTCTAGAGCCAGCCCGTGCCTGTCAGGCCAGCAGGGAGCCCGACCACCACCGATTGCACCGAAATGAATCTTGATAATGTCCAACCACAGCAATTTACGATTCAAACCCTTTTTTCTCCTGTTCTTTTTTACTCTCTCTTTCTCGCTCTTTCTCTCTCGCGAGAGAAAAAAAAAACAAAATGGCAGCAACATAAGGTTTTATCGTCGTGCCACCGCACCAGCAGCAGTCTTACCTTTAGTTTGGAGGGCATTTTTCTTCCCGCGAAGTTATTCTCGAGGGTGGCCCGCAAGTCGTTACGGCCATGTCAGAATGGCAGTTGTGGCAAGCGAGACAAGCGGACAGGTCGAACGGAATAGAGAGAGGCAGCAACAACAACAAAAAAAACAACACTCACAATCGCATGTAAATGCACGACTTTGTGGCGAAACGTACTCTGAGTATTCCGAGCGGTAATTTCGACGATCGTTTAGCATTATTTTCGGTCGCATTTCGCGTTGTGGCTTGCCGCACACGCTGGCTGCAAGAAAACATGTACTTCGCTGCAATTCGTTTTTTCTTCTCGTTTTTGGACGCGAACCCACAAGAAGAAACGGTCGAAAAGAGGGCGAAAAACTCCCCGTTCTCGTACGCCGCTCGTTTATTTTCCCACCCTCAAAATGGCTTGCATATTCGATCTGCCTGCCGAATGGCGTACTCGCCGCATGTGTGCGTGTTTTCGGGCCTTCATTTTCCCGCTCGTTTCGCACAAATCGCCCGAACGTGCGGAATGGGAATCGAAACCCCATCGGAGGACGTGCGATTTGACGGTGCGGATTTGGGAAATTACACGACTCATTAATTTCTCCACCATCCGGCGCAGGGAGGTGTAGAGCATTGAAGAGAGAGAGAGAGAGGACAAAAACTGCAGCCCGTCGCTGCACGTGGTGACTGCAGCCGAAGCAGCAGCAGCGACAAAAACCGCGCGAATGCAAAAATTGACCCGTTACCCGGGTGGAAACTTCGTCCAGCTGGGGTGAAAAGGGGGGGGGGGGGGATGGAAAACGGGTTAAATCGAACGTACGTGCCGCGGGCATCGTTGCTGGGTGCAACGCGACGCACCCGAGAGCCGGGTCGTGCACAATGTGCTGCAATGCATCACATTTTTCAACCGAAATTGAAAGCGATCGATTTCTCGTGGAGATGGTTAAGGTTGAAGTGGGTTTTCGAAAGACATTTAACAATGTTTTCGAGACGGTGCTGCAGGATGTTTATTTTTTGTTGCAATTATTGATTTGAAGATAAGCAAAATATGAAAAAATATACATATATTTCATCATGGTTGTTGGATGAACATCCTGCACAGGATAGGATCTGCCATTTCTGGCTATTCTCGGCCAGATTATCAACTAAAAATAAGAATTTTAAGTTGAGATTTGAATCTTCCATGTGTGGTGTGTCCTCAATCCCATGTGTGGAAAACTCAACAATTTGCTTTGAAAACAATATTCCTATAAGTTTTTTTTTGTGAAAAATTCAAATGACATTTGACAATTGTATATCGTTCAAAGCAACTCACTTGGCTGCGACAGCGTAGAACTAAACCAGAAGTCGTAAACACACTTTACAATGGCTTCATCCAGAATGAATAAATGAACTAATGCGATGAACTGGACTGAAAACAGGATGAAGTGAATAAACGGATAAATTCATGAGAATTTTGGTCCTTCGAACCGGATTAATACATTGGTTAAATGCTTCATAAATTTGTTCGTTCTTTATTTCTGAATCAATGCTTTAAAAATAAAAGTTTCTCTCAAATGTTAGAATCAATCGTGTTCTCTCTCAACTGTCAGTTCTATTCGCCAGGTACTAGTAGATCTGTTCTCACAAAAAAAAAACTAACTTCAAATAATAAAAACCCAGCTCGTTGTGCAAATTCATGTGACATTTTCGAGAGCTCACACCGCGTTCGTGTCCCTTTTCCCGGTCTCACGTTTAACCCGCGTCGTTTTAATAATATTTCATCACCCAAGGCTACCGCAAACTCCCCGGCCCCGGCCCGACCGTGTTCATTAATTAATATTTAATATCATTGTTACACATTGTAATTATTTCTTCGGCCAGCAGCGGCACCTTTGGTCGCGGGGCGAACCCAGACGCACAGGACGCACGTGAGAGCCCTTTTTTGCCCATTCCGACCGACCGAACGATAAGCCGAGCAGCTGGTGTGCGCCGCTGAATGCAGACCCAACACCTAGAGAGAGAGTCTCGCGCTCTCTCTTTCTTTCTTGTAATAAAAACAATAAATTACAACCCGCTCGGTCGGTCGTGACGCAAAATCCGCGGAGGAAATGCTTACAGCGAAAGCGAACGACGGCTCGGTTCGCCCTTTCTTCGTCCGGCGACAATCAAACCACCGGACGGGATCACGATAAGCCGTTGAAACCCTTCTTTCGGCATATTTTAGCATAAGCGTTGTTGCGTTTTTTATGTTTTTTTGTTGTTGTTTCGGGGAAAACTATTTGAAATTCAAACACTTGCGTGTAGAGGTTTGGGCTTTTGGATTCTGATCTCCCGATTGGGTATGGGGCCTTTATCGCGGCGATTCTTGCGTTAATTCACCTTTTCTTGCGGGTGCACTCACCGCTGCACAACAGAGAGCACGAGGACGGCGAAGCAATTTCTCATAATTAGTGAGCACTTAATTGGCTAAATGTTTGGCGTGGTTTTGCCAGGTCTCGAGGTGGACCCAGGGACCTCAATCCATCTGTCTCCCTGCGAAGTGCTGGTTGATTATTAATAGAAACCCACCACCGCTGTGGGGTCCTACGTGCTAGACACTGCTCCAGAAAGGTCTACGACAGTTCGCACAGCGCTGCAAACGGAGAACAAGCCTTTCTGGCCTCGTCAAACCGCATCGCTCGCATCAAATCAATGAAACGGACGGAGCCGAGAGAGCCGCGAAATGCGAAACCTTCTGTCAGCGTGCCGCCTGACACGGTCCATTAAGCCGATTTGCATGTTTTTCTTGGGTGGGATCGCAGATTTCCGCTCCCGTGTCTCCCGTGTCTCTTGTGTTGTGATCTTTACCGTCGAGTTGCGCCGCCCGCAGCATATGTTATGTTGTCCCGGGCCCGTGTGGTTGAAGAAGTGAATGAAACTGACGAGCTCGTGCTCGGGGTTTGCAGGGGGAACAAAAACTTCTCTACGGCCCGCTGGCATCTGTAACGTTTCCTCCTGGCGGTGGGCCAAACCCAGCCATTCTCAGTCGATATGATTATTCGAAACACAGTGGCTGCTTACCGAAAATACTTACCTCACCTCACCCAGCACGCCGTGCTTTGTTGTTGAGCTCGGTTCGGCGTCTCGTTTGCGTCTCGACTGGTTTCAATTATAAGTTATAATTTCATTCAATTTTCTCGACACGCTCGTGCGTCGTTTGTTTTGTCTGGTTACGAGCCGGGATGGCCGGGGATGATGACGAGGACGATAATGATCCCGAGCCGCTGGGTGTGGTATTGATTATACTTTACCTTCTGCCGGTTCATACCGCCTGTCACTATCAACCTTGCTCCACCTGATTTCGCCCGACCAAGCTCGTCAGGTTCGGTGAAGCGCCAAGTCAGCAAGTCAGCGGCTCCAGCGCCCCGTCTCTAATTAGCTAACTTTTCATTTGCAGATAAATTTTGTCTCTGTTAGTTTTACTACTTCCGTTCGCACCCATAGGAAGTGAAGCTCGTTTAAGTTGGGGAGAAGAGGCAGCAAAAAAAACGCAACCAGCTCCCAAGTATAGGTTTTCCGTTTTTTCAGTGTTTTTATCACCGCCTACTGTAATAAGTTTAATCAGTGAGTGGTGTGGCACTGCATCCGCTATCTCTTTCGCTCCGTTTGAAAGAGCTCTCACCAGCTCCGCGGTTCATGGCTTACATCGTGGAGAGCCCGAGCCCGAGGAAATCCAATTTCGATTTTGGTTCATTTTCTTTTCCACAAAATTAACATCCGTCTGCCGTTTCGCACACTGTTTGCCATTAGTTTGCGCTCTTTCGCTCCGCTGGGGCTGCTTATCTCCGCCTGTAGAGTATGGTGAAGAACTAGGAGTAGATGGTTTTTATCGTACCGATGCTGGACAGGTTTCAAGAACGTTGTGATCCTAGAAGGCAAACGGGGCAAATTGGCCACCCAAACAAACGCGAAACAAAGAAATGCGCAACCTGGTACGCAAATGTTGTTGCAATACTCGCCCTCTCGGCAAACGACGTACCACAGGTACCGTAGAAAGTGTGCTGGGAACTGTCCCTAAACCAAACACACACACACACACAACGAAAAATGCAAACGAAAAAGGACACCATTCCGCAAAGGATTAATTAACTGGGCTTATTTTTATTAAATTATCCTCCTTGTATAAAACCAAGCTTACGACCGGATCAGCGCCCCAGCCCATGACAGAGTCCTTCTGCTTGCGAGAGTGGCCGAGCATTTTCTTCCTATTGCTTCCTTTTTTTGGGATGGGTGTTTGCTTTTGAGTACGGTCGCCGGTCGCCAGCCGTGCAACAGCATCCGATGGGCCCGGTGCGATAATGAATCGAAACGAAATGAGTCAGCAGTGGGCTGCCGAGCCGTGTGGTGGCTTTCGAGTGGGTGGACCAGCTCGCCCTCGATCAAATCGGGTGCGAAGAGAAGAAAAAAGCACCCCGGCCCGTTTGCGTTTGAAGTTTCGGTGCAAGACAAATAGCGGAAGAAAGGCGAACGTTCCACTCTCCAAGGTTCCAGGCTGTATAAATCTATTAGCCGGCCGGTTCCACTTCAAAAATGTAAGGAACGCTTCACCAGTTCACTCGGGGGTTTTCTTCTCGCTTATCTGCACACTGTCTTTTGCAGCCGGCTTCCAGAAAAGGAGCGAGGTGCGCGAACTGTTAGAATTAGAATATTAGGGCCCAGGTTCCCGGTGGGATCGATCGATCGAAATTGGCACTGGTGGTTCGCATACATTTCACGAGCGGTTTTAATTTGCCCTCCGTCCCCCCGAGTGTTCCCGTGAGGTACGCGCAAGCAGACGAGCAGGGCCATATGGAACTATTAGCGGGGAAAATTCATTCCGGTCTAATTGAATCGCGACATGACATCGGCAAAGTCATCCAGGGAGCAAAGTTTGACACGAGGGTGATGCCAGCGGGAGCGCACTTGCGGTGCGCGCTGCGGGTGACTCGAGGGGAATCGATTAAGCCTGCCGCTTTCCGGGTTTCTAGTCGTTTGAAGTGATCGCAGTTGGATGTTCTTTGAGATTGAGTTTTATGGATTTTTTGACATGAATGAAATTGTTTCAAACACTAGAAACCACATAGTTCATTTTATAATGATATTACTGTATCTCTAGTAAGCTCATCCGGTTCGAAGGACCAAATTTGTAAATTTCCTTCAAATTCGTAACGAACTCCTTCTGTGTATCACCAATTTTCAAGAAAGTAATGAATATGATCTCTGGCCATCTTCTCCATCTGGCAAGTGCGTCAATTCACTCTAGAGTTCATTATAGAGTTCATCTTAATGTCGTCTGTTCGATATGCTTGAAATGCTAAGTATTACCTTAAATAGTTTGATGTCATTTTTCTAATTCAATTGATATTCAAACCAATTATGTTCAACCAAGTTTTAAACTCGATAAGATCTCCATTGCGGTCAACAAAATGCACAATCAATGACAACTACGGTTGTTCAACCGCCATTGTTTGCTTTATTTACCATGTGACTCTCCGCACTAGGAGCATCCTTTTGTCTACAATCCTTGAATTCAAAAGTACCGTATTATAATTGAATGACTGGTCAAAATCCCACCGATTCCGGTAAACCAAAGGCTTTCCAGTAGGCGAGTCCTATTTGTCTTCTCTAGCTTTAGCCGGCTCGTTTCGCTCGTCCCAGGGGTGTTCCGGACACTTTTCCGACACACTCCGAGAAAAGCACACCAGATTCACACCCAACGCCGTAGCGTTGAGAGGAGGTGCCCGTGTCGTGCTAAAAACAGTAACCTTTCCCTCGAAACGCTATCGACACCGGGAGACGAATGGAGCGAACGTTTGTTGGTTTATTTATTTGTTTCGAGCATCCGTCGATTTGCGTGTTGATATGCCCGCTGAAGTCGTGCTTCCCTTGCTGAAGTGGCGGTTAAAGGACAGCCCACCACACCAACACCAGCAGGAAAGGATGAAGAAAACAAAGCCATAAGAGCGCCCGTTGCCAAATCGATGTCAGCATGAATTAGGGGACGTTCTGGGCGAGGCCTCGGAGATGGCTTGGGCTGACGGAGGAATATATTTGCTTCCCGTGTATTGCTGTTTTTTTGCTTTCTTCGTTATATCGCCTTTCGAGTGATTTTCCATTGGCCGTTGGGACACGTTCGAGGCTGGTGTTTAGCTTAATAGCATTTCTCTCACAACAAAGCCAATCGTATCGAAGGCTGCGTGGAGCAAAAAAGGAATAAAGCAACCGGAATTGGAAACCGATAGGGCCACTACTGGAGCATAAAAAGCTAATAAATGTTTAATATACAACGTGGTTGGGGCGAAAAAATACGGAAGAAGAGGAGGAGAAAAACACATCACCACAGAAACGGGCCACGGATGCGCTCGGCCGAGAGGATGAAAACTGACCACCGCGCGCTGCATACTGATGAGACGCCGCCGAGCGTAAGTGTTTTTTTTTTCTCTCTCGCTCTCTCCCTCCCGATTTAATGGGAGTTTTCCATCGCGCGCCACATCGAGGGCCGGATCCGGATCCGATGTTTTTATGCTCGTTTCGTCACGCATCATAAAGCGGCCGGGCGTACTACGAACGCAAGCGCGCGCGCGCGCGTCAGAGTCACTTATGCACTTCTGTGTGCAGCGGGTTTGAGTGCACGCGGCATAAAATGTGACATGATGTACGGCTCATTTGAACTATTACATTCAGCGCGGTTTTACGAGCATCGCCAGTGAAAGGTACTATTTTTATATGGCCGAGTGTGTGACACGGGGTTTTACTGCTTTTTAAATATGATTGATGGGCCCGCGCGGGGTCCTTCATGGTTTTGTGATGGTTCGTCCCGTTCGAAAAGCCATGAACGACGAACGCGTCATGTTTATGAAGCGCTCAGGTAGATGGGGATGAAATATCGATTTTGCTCAATAAAATAACAAAATTTGCTCATAAAGCTGCAGGGTGAGTTAAATTTTTGCTAAAAGATAGATGACCCAGAACATTTTGTCCTGATCAAAGAAGGCTGATGTGGTACACTTTCAAATGGCAATGCGTCCAGAAGATTTTCACGGCAACCTTGATTGAGTTAAAATTTGGACAAACTCTCCATTTGAAGAAAAAAAAACTCCATATTACAGAATTTTTCATCCATTCTTGAACAGTTCCCACAGTTAGATGAAATCGTCCCACTCAATGTTGAAATCGAATGTCGAAATGGCATTTCCCACACAGGGCACTGCGTTTAACATGTCAGGTTGAAAACTTACAATGAAGCAATTGTATCGATTTGTTCGAAGCTAATCTTTGAACTACACATTATAACCACATCAAGAATGGTTGACAGGATTTCAACATTGAGTGGGCGGGATTTCATCTAACTGTGGGAACTGTTCAAGAATGGATGAAAAATGCTGTAAGACTTGTTTAGTCGTCCAAGACAGGGCTCTATGAATGTCAGATGCTGTCTGACGAAGCACCTCCATATGATTACTTGTATTTTATCCATGTTTGTCTTGTTCGATGTCTTGTTCGACGGCTCATAGAGCCCTGCCTAAGTTGTGTTGTTTTCTAGACAAGACTTTTCAGGGCTTTCGCCAGGACTTCAAGACTTTTGAAAATACCAGAGAATCCAGACTTTTGACAATGCTTAGTTACAGGGTTTTCATTTTTTTTCATAATTTGCATGTTGGAAAATAAATTGCAGATAAAAATGTTCCAATATTTTCCAAAGTTTTGAATACTTCTACAACTCGGATCATCATACAAAAACATTAACCATACCTCCATAAGGTACAGCCCGCTCCGGCAAACTCAGCTGAAATCAGCCTGTTAAACACAATTTCAACGCCATATCAACTGGTTCCTTCGGGTCGAGCGAAAGAGGGACAAAAACCTCACCTAAAACCGCTCGCTCCACAAAGCTATTTGCTCCACAAACGCAACCAATGTCATCCCCGACCGGTCGCCCTCGCAGTAGAAATAGATCACCGATACGTGTGAGCGTGTGTGCCCCGGGTTTCGCCCCGGCACCGTGTTTGCCATCCGTGCACCTCCGGTTAGCATCCTATATCAAATTAAATTATAAATTCGTGGCATCAGCACTTTGCCTTTGGGGCGCGTTGGCGCCCCCTGTCGCAAGTAGCAAAGTCTGTATTATGCTCGCGTGCTCTTTTTTTTCTTCCGTTCGTTTTTGCTTCACTCCAAACGAGACCTCGGCCCGCGTTGAGGCGCAAGAAAGCGGTCGTCTCGAAGCAAAACCCCAAACAAATAGAACGAGCGACAGAACGGACGGGTGAAGAAACCGTCCACGTCGTCGGCGTCGCCGGGGAGGAAATATAGAAATCTATCTTTGCTTCGTGCTTCCCGAAGAAACACCGTGCACCGTTCAAGGCGCCGGTGAAGATGGATGAGCCAATGGAGATCGGGAAGTGAGAAGAGAAACTAGAAAAATCCCGCCCCTAGAAGAAGATGCCAGCCCGCTCGGAGACGGTGGAAAACGGGTGCGATGAAAAATAATGATGTTACTAGTTTTCAGTTCCGTTTTCGGGTTTGCTGCTGCTGAATGTGTTTGACTCCATTTTCGTAGCGCCAGCATGTTGCATTTGAATAAGATCAACAGCGACCCGACAGGGATGCAAAAGCATCCCCGGGGCTCCAAACAAACAGCTTCCGAAGGCTCAAGTGGGGAGGGGGCGTTGGAGAAAAGTTGTCAGGGCCGGTGCGCGGCCGGAAGTGTTAATTGAAATGTACACAATTCGGCAGCTACTCCAGCCCGACGGTACGTGGCTCAGGGTCTCTGACGTTTCCCCCGGCCCGTTTCGCAAACCGAATTTCTGTCTCTATCTCTCTTCCGTTCTGTGGCTCCGATTGTTGTTGATACGGGGCAATAACAATAAAATGTACATGTCGTAGACGGCAGCGAGCAAGCGTTTGTAATCGGTTGAATCGTCGTTCGTGTTTGCCGCGCTGCTGACGCTGGTGAGGTTGTGCATGTTTTATTTGCTGCCGGCCGGATTTGGTAGGGGCTTACAGCGAGGACTCGCTCCGACCGGGCGGGTAGAAACAACATTAAAAAATTGATACAAATTGGTCTAGTTGCGAATGCAAGCAGGTGAGCTTCTGGGGCCGGTGAGACAATGTTGCTCGGTTGAGGTGAGCGAGTCGAATAGTCAGGTTAACTGTAAGACGCTTAAAGTTGTCAGGGCCGGTGCGCGGCCGGAAGTGTTAATTGAAATGTACACAATTCGGCAGCTACTCCAGCCCGACGGTACGGAAGCCGAAGAAGACCACCGGTCCCAATAACCGGTGGCGTAGTGGAAGAAATTATAATTCATTCCAATGGGTCTTGTGTCTCTTTTTTGCTCTCTTCGCGTTCGATTTCCACGAGGTCGAAGCTCACGGCTCACAGCGGAGGTGGCAAGAAATGTGGCTAGACACACGAACACACACACACACTCACACCGTCAAGCAGGCTAAAGTTCGGGCTGGCTTGGGAGGGAAACCTGAGTCAGCGTAGATCGAAGTTTCACACCTCTGGAGCCGAGTTGGTAAACAGTTGGTCACGCGAGCGACGGAGCGCGATTCTGTGGTAAGAAAACAACGGCTGGAGAGAGAGAGAGCGAAAAAAAGTCGCAAAAGTGAGTGCAAAGTGCGAAAAGTAAGACCCGGGTAGCGAATCTTGCGAGTGCATGATGTTGGATCGCCTGGTAGACAAAAACGTAAAAATAAGACTGGCTGGCCTGTAGTGCATTGTAATTGCATTATTTGTGTGCTCGAGTTTGCTGTTTGTACTTCAGCTGCTGATGATGATGGAAGTGGTGAAGTAGTTCTTGGAAAAGTTGAACCGAACCGTGAAGGACGTGTCTCGAAGCGATGGCGATAAATTTAATTTCGTCCCTGTTAAAACGCTCGCTCGCTAGGAATTAGTTGGAGAGCGGAGCGGTACAACTTTGACCATTTGCGTTCCGGCGAGAGTCGAAACTGAAGTGTATGGTACAATAAAACAAAAAACGAAACGACCGGTTTCCCCGTGGGACTTTGCATTTCACATTTTTACTGCCCCGGCTCGGTCGCTCCTGTTTGACATACTTTCCCGGCGTTTAGGGCACTTTTCCTGCGGCTCTCGGGTCGATTTCTAATCCAAGCAACCAAATCTCTCGATCGACACAAAAAAAAACGTAGATACCCGACTTCCCTTAAGGGATTTTACCACCGTTCAGACCGTAGGTGAGCTTCTGGGGCCGGTGAGACAATGTTGCTCGGTTGAGGTGAGCGAGTCGAATAGTCAGGTTAACTGTAAGACGCTTGTGGTGAATGTTTGTAAACACTGGCCGCTGTCAAATCGGACGGCGGCTAGTTCAAGGCGGCAATCTAACGTGCGGCGGTCAGGCCAAGGCGGCCTATTGGCGGCGAAACTATAAAAGAGGGAGAAAGGCGCGCTCTCTCTTTCTTTTCAACTAATCGCGGAGAAATAAAGACCAATTTTGTGGTTGCTAAAACTTAAATCTTTACTACCGACAAAATTCTTCTAACAGCGAGAAACGTTTCACGACAACGCTCTATTTTATTACTGAACTGATTGGACTTCTAGAGTGTTCCATTCACTTTTGGATCATAAATGTGAAAATTCCAACACTACAAGATTTGTATTCGATTAATACTTTACGAATGGACGAATCGAAATGTTAAAATTAGCTGTCTTGCTTGTATTTTTCATGATATCCATTCATATGCAGAGTATGTTTACCACAAATAGCTGAAAAAAGTTAAACGTATCAATACTTTTCTCATTTTCATCCACCAGTAGTGAATGAGGGATAATTTAGTGTTATGATTTATGACTCGATCTAGAAAATTCATTCGTATGAGTTTTCAATCTGTAACATTCATGATAATTATGACGAAGGAGGTTCATGAGATTCATGATCCTCTAATAATTCATGAACACTAAAAAACAATTCATCACTACATAAATTCATGAACCCCGCAACTTGAGATTCAGATTCATCCAGTCGGATGATTCATTGTGATCCATTAATATGAATCCATTAATTCATTCAACACTAGGGAAAATATATTTAAAAATAATTGTGTTAAGGTTCATCCCGTAAGTTTAGAAACATTGTGTAGATTGAATGTATCACATTATGATAAATTTATCAGTGTTTTTTTTTGAAAATATTATGGATTGTCCTTGAGTTTCGACTTATGCATTTGAAGCATTCCGTTAATAATGGTGTGTTTTAATTTCACCAAAATAGAGTGAATAGTATTGCATGTTATTGTGAAGTGTAGTATAACTTCAATATTGAAGTACTAATACCTGATAGCTACAACTTATTGCTACGACTTTTAATTGCATAAAAAAACTATCCATCAAACTCCCTTGTCAATAGCCATTGGGCTAACAACGGACCCCTCTTGAATCTGATCATTTGAAAAGCAATCAAGGGCGAGCCCATCCGCCACGTTGGTGAACAGATTTTATTGACGAGCGAAACCCACACGAGGCTCAACAGCAACAACAACAACAGAAAAACGAGATAGAAACGGGGACCGGGTGCTTATTGGCCACAATTTACGACACGAAGGGGGAGCAGAAACACACTCATGGATTCCAACAGGATCCCGGCAGCAATAGGTCAAGAGACGTCCGGTGGTCAGCTCTATCTCTGGAAGGCTCCCTTCCGTCGTTTAGTTGCGACAGGACTCACAGGGGACTCGTGTGTGTGTGCGTTTATGAGCGCCTGATTGTCGAAAGAGCCCGGTTTTATGGCTATTATATTTCAATTAAACTTTTCCCGAGCGCAGCTGGAGTAAAGATTGAACAGGAGAACACACACGCAAGTGCATGCACGATAGTGAAAGGATTAGAGAAAACCTTTAACCGTTTATCCCTCTCACGGGCACGCTGTGGGCGAGTTTTGATTAATATTGATGGCATGTTGTTATTTATTGATGCGAAACCCGCAGCGGGAGGCCTAAACGCAGCGATATGGTCGAAAAATTAAAACTTTATGTCCTTTTATTCCGTGTTCGAACTTCCGAACCGCTCCTTGAGAAAGGGTTTACATGCGCGCTCTCTCTCTCTCACACACTTTCGCTCCTTTTCGTGCGTTCGTTGTTACAGCTGAAGGGTAATCAATTCTATCTCCTTGATTGCGTTAAGGTGACGTTGCTTTCGCCTCGTTTCCCTCCACATTTCCGTTGAAGGCCACGCCAGCCAGCCTTCCGGAGCGGTGGTATCGATTTTTCACCGGTCGGAAGGTTTTTTTTCCTTATTATTACGATAAATCAACCGTGAGGTTTGCCTTCCAAACCGCCTCCCGGGAGGTAGGAGAGCTACGAAAATCTTGTTTTACGAGTCCGAGTCCGGGCCCTATCGGGAACAAGAATCGCGGCGGTACAGGTTTACCACTTTCCCGAAGGCCCGGTGCGTTATGGGCGCTTTAGTTTATGGTTTCACGAGTACGATAACAAATTCTAATCAAGTTATTTTCGGTTCTCTTGTTCTCTCTTGCAGGTAAGTGGCGGTGTGGATGCAGCAGTAAATCAATATTGACAGTTTCGGGACGTTTATGAGCGGCCACGGCGGGTGGATTAGCCAGCAACGGAATTGTCAGTAAGTGAGTGAACCGACGGCACTAATAGCTGAGAGAATCGTCACTTCGGCTGAACAATGACAACCGATCCGAAGCGCTGAGAAGACGAACAAATACGCTGTGTTTTTTTGAAAATTCTGTTTGATCCTCTACACGTGCCCGAATCGAAAGGAGGAGACAAAAATAACGAAACAAAAAACTGCCCCATACCGATCGAGCAGCGTTTGACGCTTGTTCGGGAGGTGATCATTTGTTCTGACATGATATTTTGGGCAAATTTATTGGTACAAACTAGCTGGCGTCCCACGGCCACCGTGCGATCGTGGGAGCGCGCGCGTACGTCAGTTTATTTTCGTGTCAGGAACGCGCGTACGGGACGCGCGATAAACAACGCGCGGGATTTTCTACTCTAATAGAAAGCCCGTTGAAGAGGAAAAACGAACCTCGAGAACGACGTGAAGTACCTCAGGAAACATAATAAACTCGGCGCGGCGATATACCCACACACGCGCGATAAGGGTACGGACCGTAAATCTTGTGGAAAATATCATCGGGAAAACGCGCACCGAACGACGCGGGACGAGAATTAAGTGGTTTCCCCCGAAAATGCCCACTATCTGGGATGTGTGTGACGTGTTTTTCTCTCTCTCTCTCCCTCTCTTTCTCTCGCCGATTGTGGGGGAGATGTCGCTGAAAGTTCTGACTCGGCGCTGCTGCCGACGACGAGCTGTGGTCACATGGTGTATTCGTCTATTTATAAGGATCCTGCCGGAGTCGGCGAGCTTAAAGGATGAAAAGAAGAGCCGCGTTTTTCTCTCCTGCTCTCGTTCTCGCCTTACTGCCGAGAAGGCCGTTTGGTTCGAACTGATACGACAGTTTGTTACGGTGTGTTTACCTTGGCCGTGACATATTTCTGTTGTTCTGGCCGTGTTAATCGTTTTCCAGCAGAGAGTTACGCGCTACGGTGGATTAGAAGCGCCGGATTTTATGTTTTGGCGGGTGAGGCACGTGTGCCTCGGGCAGGTGGTTACATTTGAGAAGATGGACGTGATGGTGACAGTTGTACTGGATGATGGAGCTTAGGTTTTGTATCTGAAGGCTACTATAGCCTGTTGAAATTAACGAGCTCTGGTAGAAAGTCTTGCATACAAATTACAGAATCGAATGTCCATTTCTTGTTTGGATTGTTCATACTTGGACATTTACTTACCGAATTAAGTCGCGATTGACTTGATGAACCCTGGAATATTGCGTGCATTTGAATCATAGCAAGAAATTAGTAGTATTCCTGAAGATCTTTCCAAGAATATGACTTTTTTCATGTATGAAAAAATGCTATCATATTTATTCCTCTGTTTAAATATTCACCAAAAACTTCTCCGTGGGGGGGGGGAAAAACACCAAAGCCCACACTCTACAACCCGTTCGCATCGAGCAATCAATGTAAACTCATGCAAAAATCAACAACCCGACGGCAAGTGCTCCACGGACACGGACCTCCTCATGCGGAAGGAAATCTTCACTTGCTCGCTAAACTTTGCACATCCCCCGCATACATATTTCAGCGTCGGCCAAGGAAGATCCTCGCCACCACGCGTATCGATGAAATAACCATTTGAATGTGCCCACACACACATACACGCTCGCGGGAAGTGTTTTGTAAATAATGAATCAAACCGCTCAAAAGCGCTCCGAAGGAGGTCGTGGCATCGAAATGAAAGCGTTCTGCTCGCCCCGCAATCTGGCATAATCGTTTTCCAGCAGAGAGTTACGCGCTACGGTGGATTAGAAGCGCCGGATTTTATGTTTTGGCGGGTGAGGCACGTGTGCCTCGGGCAGGTGATTACATTTGAGAAGATGGACGTGACGGTGACAGTTGTACTGGATGATGGAGCTTAGGTTTTGTATCTGAAGGCTACTATAGCCTGTTGAAATTAACGAGCTCTGGTAGAAAGTCTTGCATACAAATTACAGAATCGAATGTCCATTTCTTGTTTGGATTGTTAATACTTGGACATTTACTTACCGAATTAAGTCACGATTGACTTGATGAACCCTGGAATATTGCGTGCATTTGAATCATAGCAAGAAATTAGTAGTATTCCTGAAGATCTTTCCAAGAATATGACTTTTTTCATGTATGAAAAAATGCTATCATATTTATTCCTCTGTTTAAATATTCACCAAAAACTTCTCCGTGGGGGGGAAAAACACCAAAGCCCACACTCTACAACCCGTTCGCATCGAGCAATCAATGTAAACTCATGCAAAAATCAACAACCCGACGGCAAGTGCTCCACGGACACGAACCTCCTCATGCGGAAGGAAACTTTGCACATCCCCCGCATACATATTTCAGCGTCGGCCAAGGAAGATCCACGCGGCGTATCGATGAAATAACC
>KZ068377.1:593-15520 GCA_002091845.1 Anopheles cracens | reverse complement strand
TAACTGTGTGAAATAAGAACGCACACAGCGGTAAAAAAGGACCGCCGCGCAACCTGAAATCGAAGCACACAACGACGCGTCGCGGAAGAGAAAGAGTATGTCTTTGTGTGTGCGTGCGAAGGGAATAGCATGGCCTATACTGTTTTTAATAATGCAACGGCAAGCTAGAATAAATTCGCTTCGAATGACGTCATAGTCGGCTTTCTCCCGGGTCGGGTGGGAAAAGCTAGAACCTTTACGATGTCGTTTCGTTTCACTCTCTCTCGCTCGCTCGCTCGCTCTCGCACACGCTCTATCTCTCCTGTTCACTCGTCACTGTCTCGTCGTGAAACTTTTACGCCCGCACCGACGTCACTGCGGAACCTGGACGTTGGACGTAAAGCACCAGCACAAATGTATGGACGCATTACAACATTGGATCGCGTACATACACTCACACACGTACACACACACACCCGCAACTGAGGCGGAATGGAGCTGGGGCGGGATGAGCGGACGGAATTTTCCGCCTGTCCACCTCGTGGCATGACATTTTCGGCCAGATGTTGCTATTTGTTTCGGGTGTTATGTTTTTTTTGTGATGAGTCATGATTCCGAGTGTCGCAGTGCCGCTCGACCGCACCGCAATGTTCTGCTGCTTCGTCTTCTTCTTGTGTCGAGGGAGGAACCCCCGGCATCGATTCCGGATTGAGTGAGCTAATGAAAAATGACCCGAAACTTGTCAACGGACTTGTCGTTTGGCGGGAGGAACTGCGGGGACTTTGGAGTCCGTTTGCGAGGAAGGTTGTAATGAAGTGGAGTGTACTGCTTGTTCAATACTTTTTTGTGTTTGGCAACGTCTCAATTTCTCATATTCGAGATTGGATACTGAGTTGTTGGTGTTTATGTTTCGCTATGTTGTAATGATTGGAACTATCTTTATACCACAAGTAAGGACTGTAAAGACTCTGAAGCGTTTTATGAACATAGAATCCCATTGTGAATGCTCCAAGAATTCCATAAAGATATCACTTGATTCCTCTATAATTATATTAGATGGCCGCGGGTTTGTGTTATCTTCAAATCTCCATAACAAGAATAAACAGTTCGAGAATGTATTGTATGCTATTTTTAAGGTTATAATCGCATCGTCCAGAATGCAGTGGCTCAATAGCACAGTAGGTTTCGTACAAAACACCTAGGTACCACCAAATTCGCATACAAACGCATAACGCCTGTACGTAATTCGCTCAATCATCGCACCAGTCAATAGAGCGCACGATTAGCAAAGCAAACAGACCCCTGAACGTCCGCTCCGGATATCCACAAACATCTCCCAATCGCACCATCGGAAGTCTTTCGCACGGGAGATCTCGTTCACACGTCAAACGGATTACCGATTTCTTCCCCGATGCTTCCGTTCGGCAGGTTTTGCGCTGCACCGCTGGCAACAGACAGGTCTCGTTCTCTTTCCCCACTCATCTCCCTGACTTGCTCGTCCAACACGTGGTGTGACGGAACCGGAGAGTAGTCACGAGTTTAAATATTTATCCACCCCGGAACCGGCGCACGTCACATGACTCGCGCAAGTACCTTCCCCACCCGTACGCGCGATAAAAGCTGACCTGCACCTGACACCGGCCCGGGTGGAGAGGATGGTTGGGCGTTGTTTAGATTTGGCACCCGGCCGACGCACCCCGGGACCGAACCTCTCAAGGTGAGCGTTTAATTTATCGCGACCGGGCGTCCCGAATTCCAACATCGGATCGGCAATGTCCACCAGCAGTTTTATCTGAAACACACACACCGACCGGCTCACATGACGCATCGGGCGAAGGTTGCGGTGCGTGCTTCTTCGTCCACCCAACAGCTACGCAGCCTAATCTTATCTTATCGTGGGGGAGCTAGCTGCGGTTTAAATTGCTGGACAGCGCGCTCCAGGTTGGGAGGCGCTTTCCTAAGTCTTGCGTACGTCGAAGACGCATCGAGCCGCATTGCAGCAGTGGGATATGATGGAACGCTTCGAAACGACAGCGTTTCTGTGGAAGCCGGAATGCGTCTCCGGGATTGCACCCAATTAAAAGGGTGCTAGATAGGAGAGCAGCCCATAAAGCGATTCCCAAGTCGTGTTTTATCAGCATAATCGTCCCCATCATCACACGTGCAAGTGCAAACTGTACTAGGCACTTATTGACGTCTGTCTGTAAACGTTGTAAATGAGAATAAATCTAAGCTTCACGCATATATGACCTGTTGAGCTCAGAAAAGGTGCCATAAAGTGAGAAGAGATGATGTAAACAAACATTCATCTACCAAATACGGCATGAAGACCAACAAGAAGACGCTTTCAGTAGGCTATGGAGCACAAAATGATTGTGACAGTTCCGAAACGTCAAACGATGTGTACATAAACAGCCAAATTGTCAAACTCGTACGTTCCCGGACTGTTTACGAAATGTTCATCAAGAGGAAATGAACACAAAATGAACACCAGGGCGTTCGGTTTGGGAGAAAAATTTGAAAAGAAATTTTGAAAAAAGTTCCTTAAGGTAACGTCTTCTCGTAGTCACTAATTCGTCTCAAACATAGGCCAACAAACAAGAGCTCTTGCCATCGGGGTTTTTGCAACAATTTGAAGCATGCTCCCCCGTCGAACCGTTCCATCATGTCAGCTCGTACGGTCGATGCGAACACTGCCAGCACATTCCACAATTTCCCTTTTTTTTTCCCCCCCCCCCCCCAATCCATTGTCCGAAACACAACCAACAGAAAGAAAGTCATCCCATAAACCTAAGCCTGAATGCATCACGTGCTAAGCACCCTTTAACACTATCCATTAATGAAAGTTTAATTTAAAACTTTCGCTTATCTCGTTCGTCAGTGTCCCGCGTTGGAGCCGTTGGAGACCATCGTGATGGAGAAATGAAACAAGCAAAAGAGAGAAAAACCCCTTTCATCCGGAACCTCCTTCATCGGAACCGGATGAGACCGGCGAGTGATCCTATCGTGGTTTGCGGTATAAATTTTCCATCGCTCCCAAATGACCAATTTTATGGAGCAACACCTCACCGATACGATCTCTGGCGTGTGTGTGTGTTGTTGTGGAGGAAAACTGAAGGTGGAAAAGGACACCATTGCCTGCGGGCGATGTTGCTTATGGTTTCATCAGCGGCTGTGCAGCGAAGGACGAAGAGCCTCGATGGCCGCCGGTCATGCTAGGCCCGTCAACTCGGGTAAAGCCGAAACCCGCGACACGCAAAGCTAAAGCGCGCCACTTTTGCGCGCCCGATTAAAGATGCATGTGACAAATGTGGTTCTGCCGCGCGCTCCAGGAGCCCCCGGGTGCTCGGGGGCAGTCTGGGCAGTTTCGGCAACGCGTAACGAACCATTACCGGCACGAATGGGGAGGGTCGTGTCGTTACTGGCTACGGCGGCTGTGTTCGGGGCGACATGCATCAGACCTCGGACACTGTGTGCGCCCTTTGGTCGGTGCATTCGTCGTGCCTTGCGGCATTTACGACACTAGCGCTAGCGATTGTGTTTGATTGAGCGTTCTGAATAATTGCTTATTATGCTGAAGAATGAGAGTGACGTTTGGGAACTATAAACTATTTTCAAAATATTGACTAATATAATATATATTTTCTAACATAATACCCAGGGTTTGATCCGATTTCAGTGCAAAAAACGGGTGAAAATTGTATGTTTAAACAGAGCCAAACAAAAGCAACCATAGGATTCATTCGTCCTTGAAATCTTTCCATGGAGACGCCTGGTGGCGTGTAGCGAAACTAGAAAATATCTAGTTTTTTTGCGGTTTTCACGCTTGTACAACTGCTGATAAGAGATAAACGTTTTGAAAACAAAGAATGTTAAATATTACCAACAAAAAAAATGTACTGCATTGCAATATGATACTGGAAACAGTGGAAAATCATAGCCATCTGTAAGCGAGTACATAAACTATCAAACATTTTTGTGTTAGCTCTATTTAGTTCTATCTTTAAATACAGTCTGTTTTAATGCTGGGTTTAGAGAAAATCTTGACTATAATATGAGATTTCCTATAATGTTCCACATTCAATGCTTTTTTGCTTGTCTCACTACGAATTAGAAAAACACTCCTTCACAAGTTCTGACCACTTTAGTGTCACTTCTCGCTCTACATCAACGAACCGCTCAAAACAGCACGCAGGCAACAGCTGTGCGACATTAATCGCTAATTACTTCGCCTCGCCGTCCGGTGGGAAACGGTGGCCCATCGATTTATGCGTGCTTCACCGCGCTCCCGGCCGTCAATAGGGCAAAGGTCGTGCTTGGTTCGTGCGAAAGGGCAAACGGGACCCGGGCAAGTGCCTGCCTGTCTGGCTCGCACACACTTCACGCAGCGTTATCGACACGGTCCGGCAGGTCGGGCGGCAGGTGGATGGATCAACCGCACGAATGAGAGACTCACCCCACCCTCGATCATAAGCAAACCCGTACCCCGGGTTTAAACTTTGTAATCGAAACCCATCATCCCGCTGCAGCCATCGCTCGAACCATCTGCGGTAAGCTTTCGGCGAGGGTGTGTCTGGGAGTGTTTTTCTTGACAGCGATTCGCTTTTATTACTGCACCGGGCAAGTGTTTCCTTTCGTGCGCGAGACGCCCGCCAAGAGGTGCAAAATGGTTGCCCGAGCACGAAGCGTGATTAATGATGATAAATGGTTGACCATCCGCTGAATGATTGTTCGGTGGACAAGGGTCTCCTGCCCGATGGAAACGCTGCTGGGAAGGAAATTTATGTCACCATCGATGTCGGTACCACCGGTCGGTACGGTGGGGGTAGATGTGAAGGCGATGTTTGCCGTGCGCCTCCACCGATGCTCAGTGACTCACTTCACCTTCATGACAGCATTCCATCGATACAGGCAAAACCACAACGCTATTTTCTGCTACTGCCGCTCGGTTTCGGGGTCCGGTACCGTGGTTTTAAATTTCCTATCGACTTTAAAATGTCACCACTAAAGCGATTGGTGCAACAGTCGCGAACGAAGGAACGAAAGCAACAAAACACACACTGGCAACTATTTTTAGTTGGCTTCCTTCACATCGTCATCGTCGTTTGCTTCGGGGAGTCCGCAAATGAACCGGGCGACTGCTAGACGCACGCGGTGGAAAACTGTCAAAAAATGTGTCGCTTCGGGTTCGGAGCGCGGACTCATATATTGTATTACGCCGAACGGGAGCAGTTAATGAACTGCCGGTCAAGGATGGATGGTTATTCCCCGTTAATTGACAGACCTGCGTCCTTCGAAGATTGCCTCAAATTTCAATGCATAGTGCTGCGGGCAATCCATCACACTGGATAAGTTCCGGCAGGGTTGGGCCGGTTATAAAATTAAGGAAAAAATTGAAAGCCACCATGCGTCTCCATTGAACTTTTTAGACTGTTAATTTAAGGAATTTGATTTTATATTGAAACGGTTATAACCAAACCAGTGTAATTTGATCCTATCATAACAACTTAGTTTCAAATTATCATAATTCAACCAAATTGAAATCACATAAATTCCACAACGCCACACGCTGCATTGTTCTCACGTGACATTCGAACAAATCAAAGTGAGCATAATGCCCTTTGGACAATGTTATCGCAACCCAATCGAAGCAACCGCTGTTAAATGTCATGTAAAATTCGATCCCACTTCGAATGCATCATCCAAGCGCGCCACGCTGCAATTAAACGGCCGTCGCTCGAACAAGCATGTTTTACACGATTGCATTAACCAACAACAATGCGACCACAGGCGACCAACCAAGCCAACCGGCCAGCCGGCACCCATTAATCTTCACCACCTGTGTGCCTTTATGTTTCTATTATGTATAGGCGGCTCGTGCGGATCCGCGTGCGAGCGTGGCCGCGGGTGGCGAGTGATAGTGAAATTAAATTAAATTAATGACAATAAAATTAAGCCCGCACATGTCGACGCGTCGTAGCGTGCCATGTGTGTTTTGGGGGAGCGTGCTTTTTTCGGGTGTATGTGAACAATGTTTTGTCACGTGGTTCCAACAACTGTCTGGTTGCTTCACGGCTCGAAGTTTCCGTGTGTTCGTGAATCGGGGAAAAACACTTAATTGCTCAAGTGAAACACGAATTTTAAATCCTATTTCCTTGTGTGCACAAAGGATGTACCTATGAAAGTTGGCGTTCAATTACAGCAAAGACATAAATAATCAAATTTACTTATTGCGCTATGCATATGCTTCAAAGTACGTCATTGTGCATAAAACACAGCCTATCTCGTTGCGCTTCAATTTCATACCTCAATGATTGCTTTGATTTTTTATGTTTAAGTCGGTTCCGGCGCATTTTTAGAACAAAATCAGAACTCCACCGGAACATAAATCCCAAAAATACCTTTACATTGTCCCGGCGATGCCATTCTTCGGGCGCAAATGAACGCTAACGCCCATCAAACCGCCCGAGAGCATCTTGCCGGCGTCGTTCCGATGCCATTTATTTACGAGTGCTTAAAATGTGCATCAAACCACTCACGGCCGGAGCGCCGGATCCCCTTTTAATGCTGCGATGGTCCATAAAATCGTGCGTCGCGCGTTGGATTACGCCGCTGTTTTAAGTTTCTGGAGCATTTTTACTACTTCCTCCCCACTTTCAAACATTGAAATTCATTCATTTGGCTAGCAGAAAATTTCACAACACTAGTTGAGAACTGACTGCCATTCTTCTGACAAAGCCCACCAGCGCGTGGTAACGGTGCTTCCTGAAAGCGTGATAAACAACGCCCGCACTAAGCCACAGAGCAATGAATGCGATGGTGTAGTCCGCCATGATACCAATACCCGAAGACGACACGACTACGACAACGACAGTATGCTGCGTGTTCACAATTTGGGGCCCGTGCAAAAATTATCCCCGCCCGGTTCTCCTGCTCCACCCAAGCCCTCTTATTCTTCGTGGAAAAAACCGTGGGAAAATGAAAAATTTCCTCACGACTCGAACCCGCCCACCCTTTCTGTGCCCTAGCGACGGCTAATGTAACGGTACCGGAGACGAATCAACATCTAATTAAGCCCGCACATGTCGACGCGTCGTAGCGTGCCATGTGTGTTTTGGGGGAGCGTGCTTTTTTCGGGTGTATGTGAACGATGTTTTGTCACGTGGTTCCAACAACTGTCTGGTTGCTTCACGGCTCGAAGTTTCCGTGTGTTCGTGAATCGGGGAAAACACAAAATTGCTTAAGCGGTAAGTGAGACAAGAATATTAAATCTTTGTGTGCCCAAAGAATGTACCTATGAAAGATTTCGTTCAATTACAGCAAAGACATAAATAATCAAATTTACTTATTGCGCTATGCATATGCTTCAAAGTACGTCATTGTGCATAAAACACAGCCTATCTCGTTGCGCTTCAATTTCATACCTCAATGATTGCTTTGATGAGACATAAAAAAGTCGGTTCCGGCGCATTTTTAGAACAAAATCAGAACTCCACCGGAACATAAATCCCAAAAATACCTTTACATTGTCCCGGCGATGCCATTCTTCGGGCGCAAATGAACGCTAACGCCCATCAAACCGCCCGAGAACATCTTGCCGGCGTCGTTCCGATGCCATTTATTTACGAGTGCTTAAAATGTGCATCAAACCACTCACGGCCGGAGCGCCGGATCCCCTTTTAATGCTGCGATGGTCCATAAAATCGTGCGTCGCGCGTTGGATTACGCCGCTGTTTTAAGTTTCTGGAGCATTTTTACTACTTCCTCCCCACTGTCTCGTGCAGTAATGCGTGTGCGCTTAACGCGTCACTTCGTTAGCTGCACCGGCCGTCCGAAGGAGGACGAATGACGGACGAAACGAGTGCTGGTACGCGGCCTGGCAAATAAATACGAAATGAGATGCGCACCGTGGAGTTTTCCTAACGAGCCGGTGCTCTTGAGCATGTGATTATTGTTATAAATTATGAAATTAGAGTGTTTTCAAACATTGAAATTCATTCATTTGGCTAGCAGAAAATTTCACAACACTAGTTGAGAACTGACTGCCATTCTTCTGACAAAGCCCACCAGCGCGTGGTAACGGTGCTTCCTGAAAGCGTGATAAACAACGCCCGCACTAAGCCACAGAGCAATGAATGCGATGGTGTAGTCCGCCATGATACCAATACCCGAAGACGACACGACTACGACAACGACAGTATGCTGCGTGTTCACAATTTGGGGCCCGTGCAAAAATTATCCCCGCCCGGTTCTCCTGCACCATCCAAGCCCTCTTATTCTTCGTGGAAAAACCGTGGGAAAATGAAAATTTTCTAAAACTACAGCCACATCATATCCAATTTTCCAGCATAAGATCTAAAACACCTACTGTTCTCGCTATCCTCCTCACAATCTTGTACAAACGGCAACCCTTGCCACCGATGTCGATAAAGTAAACAGTCTTTCGTTGAGCAATCGAACATAAAACCGCACACTCACACACCCTTCCGTCAAGGTGAAGACAACGCGGCTCGAACGTGCTGAAACTCAATTAAACTTTTTCCATCTTCCACGTCCCGGGGTGCCGAGTTACGGCCCCGAGGCAGCCAGGAACAGATCATTAGCTAAACCTAACAAGTAATTATCCATCGATCGGGGCAAAAATCTCATCCCTCCTCCCTTTTTCGACGCGGTTCCGAAAGGGATGGGGCGGCAACTCGCAACTCGCAACTTATGGCCGTGTGTTCGTGCGTGATTACACCGGTCATGCGGTCAACGTATGGGTGTGCGCGCCGGTTTGGAAGGTGCTCTCGTGCTCCAATTACAAAATCTAACCTAACTTTGGCGCAGGTGGCCGGGAGTTCGACCCTCGGTTCGCATACGCACTGCAGTGCAGGAAAATGATAATTGGTCATCACGGGTGCGGAGGGCCTGCTGCTGCTCGAAATCAATTAGCATAGCATACAGTGCGGACCTGAGCGTGTGTATGTGTGTGTACGGTGGAATAGAGTGTATCGATTTTAGCGCTTAACTAGAGCCGGCTGGTGCCGCGTATCAAGGAAACAGATTGGGTCCGCTGCCAAAGCCAGACGGAAGTGAACAGTTTAACTTTAATTAGACGGAAACGACGCACCGAAGCGTTCCGTCCCTTTTTTGCCTCCCTCTCTCGGGTTCTCTATGGAGCCATTCATTGTGGGAGATAATGTTGCCCACTCGGTTTTGTGCGTGTGGAAAGTGCCGCGAAAGCATGAGGGTATTGAAGCTGGAAAACTTTCCTCCTTATTTTGGAGCAATTAAAATTTAATTAATGTTCCAGTAAAAACAGTGCAATTTTATTGTTTTACAGGACAGCCAGCTGCAATCTGTTTTTAAACTGATCGGTGATCATAAACAGACATTTCTACCAGATTTTATCGATCCTAGATAAGTGAAATATGATGAAATTTCGTTCTGAACCATTTATTTGGCTTATTAAAAGCTTATTTTAGCCGAAAACCGATGTTAATATTTCTTTAGAAATCATCAAAAATGCAAAAAGAATCAATTTAAACGGCTTCCTTGTTCAGGTGGCGACATCTGTTGATCCTTATGAGATCTAAAATCCTTTTTAGTCTATTTTCATAATTTTTACTCACTTTCAGATAACTTTCGCATGCTTTTTAACCTTTAATATCTAGCCAAACCCCAAACCGAAGCAAAGAAGAATGAAACGACTAAGACTGATATCAAGAAGAAGACTGGTCGGTTTTGAGTTTCAGTAAGACGTTGCTAATCTTACATGTAAAGATGAAACTATTGATTACGCTTACAACAATTTCGAATCTTATTTAGGAAATAAAACACACAACTGAGCTAAAACTACAGCCACATCATATCCAATTTTCCAGCATAAGATCTAAAACACCTACTGTTCTCGCTATCCTCCTCACAATCTTGTACAAACGGCAACCCTTGCCACCGATGTCGATAAAGTAAACAGTCTTTCGTTGAGCAATCGAACATAAAACCGCACACTCACACACCCTTCCGTCAAGGTGAAGACAACGCGGCTCGAACGTGCTGAAACTCAATTAAACTTTTTCCATCTTCCACGTCCCGGGGTGCCGAGTTACGGCCCCGAGGCAGCCAGGAACAGATCATTAGCTAAACCTAACAAGTAATTATCCATCGATCGGGGCAGTGCAATTTTATTGTTTTACAGGACAGCCAGCTGCAATCTGTTTTTAAACTGATCGGTGATCATAAACAGACATTTCTACCAGATTTTATCGATCCTAGATAAGTGAAATATGATGAAATTTCGTTCTGAACCATTTATTTGGCTTATTAAAAGCTTATTTTAGCACTCGTGGGAAACGTTTCGTACCACCAGGCCGTGCCGGGACGTCCGCAGGCGAAATGGAGACGCCCGGTTCTTTTTTTTTCTATCTTGTGTTGTTGTTGCAATGGAGACGCCCGGTCGCTTTTGTTGCCGCGAAGGATGTATTCACGCGGGCGTCACCGCATCGCCTCGACGATTCGAGTGTGCCGCACTTTCGAGCCGCATCTCATCACTCGAGGCCGCTGCCGCTGGAAGCAGTCGCGAGCGGAAAGATTTTCTAAAGTTTCCTCCACCGTGGGCTCCTGTGCGAGTGTGTGTGTGTCTGTGTGGCGTTGGCTTTCATTATTGTGCTTAGAAATTTGTTGGCGCGTGCTTTCTTTGTTGTTTAGCCGTGCCGTTTGGCTGTTGCGCCGGTTCGAGCGAATCTCGCGCATCCGGACTCGGCATACTAAGACCGGAGTGATTTCGAAAAGAGGCAAGAGAAAACGCCGAAAAAACTTCTTTTTGCTGTTGTTGGGAAAGCGAGTTTTTCGGTCATCACCACCACCACCACCACGAGTGAAAATATGCCACCCGGCGGGGTGGGCATGCATTTCGGCCTGAAGTACGAGCGCCCGACGAGCGTTTAATGTGGTACAGCCGGGCGCGGCGCAACAGCGCGAAGATTATGTTGTGCTGGGGCCTGTAAGATAAGCGATCGCACGAAGCACCGGCTAAAGTGGCCTTCTTGTTCCTTAGCTGCTTCACCTCCCAACCCCACGCGCGCTTCGAAGTGGCCAGGAAACAATTTGCGAAGCTTGCGGACAGGCAACCGTGTGGAAGGAGCCATTCATTGTGGGAGATAATGTTGCCCACTCGGTTTTGTGCGTGTGGAAAGTGCCGCGAAAGCATGAGGTGTGCGTTGCAGAATGGGAGGCACGAGTGAACAAACAGCAACAGAGAAAAACGACTTCTCCTTAGAACAAAAGTCCGTGTCGTATTGGGAGGAGGAGGCGAATATTTTGAGCTTACTGCGTAAGGAGGTAACAAGTTCGTCAAGTCAGAAATGGCATGTGTTGAAGTAAAATTTATGGAAAATTGTTTATAAAACTTCATAAATATAGCCTAAATTCAATTTGATCACAATCCAGGATGATGAGTCATCTATTTCAAGATTAAAATAAAAGAAAATTGTTTAGGTTAATAACTCTGTGAGAGAAATGAATTATGAATGATTTATTAATTTTGTCTATTTTCGTAGTTCATTCCTGCACTTACAAAAAATCTTTCTTAAATTAATGAATCTTTGATAACCATCTAATCTTCAGATATACATGAACTAATGAATCATTCATGAATACTCATGAATTTTCTGATACGAATGATTCATAAGCGATTAATGAACCTATAAAGATTCATGGGTAGTTAGTGATACATGAACCTCATGAATCTGAATCAATATTTTTCTGGTGACAACACTTGATCTCATGGATCGTTTTGTATTGCAATTCGTTGAATAATTTAAAAAATGTATAAAAAATGCATTCGAAAACTAGTCTATGTTAAAACTATGAAGCACATTTTCCCCCGCGGTGTGCAAACCTAAAGCTGAATCATGAATTTCCTCAATTTAAATATAGAATATATGTTTCAACACATTTTCGATGCAAACAAGAGTAAGCCCAACTAATGTCCTTTCTTCGCGATAAATCAAACGGTTTAATAACCCACCCCGCAAACGGTTTGCGCACTGCATTCTGTGATGGGTTAGTAAAAATGAAAATAGAGTCATAAAATGCGAAACTCTGTGCGCTTCGGATTTCGTTCTTCTCGCTCGCAAGTTGAACGCACTCGACCAATGATCCAACCGTTGATCTCTAACAACCGTAAAGTAATGCCCATTACACGTCGCTCCGTACGTCGACAACACACAGACAACCGAGCGTCGAGCGTGTAAGTAAACTACCACCCGCCATTACCGGAATCGGAAAACCTCCAAATGGCGGATGGCGGGCGAAATTATTCTCGTAAAACGGAAATGTACCGCAACGATGCCCTACCCGGCTACTTGTGCTGCTCGGAGGATAACGCCGCCATCGTCGCCGTCGCCGTGCACGATCCACAAGTAGTCACCGGTTGTCTGCGTTTATCTCGGGCTTTGGGTTAGGGTTTGGAAGCGCTCTGCGGGAACCAATCGAGTGAATTGATATTTCGCATCGCTCGCTTGCCGAGCGTCCCAGCAGCATCCAAACAGACCGAAAGCTTCTGGCTGCCCGAGAATGGAAGTGAGCAGTGGACAAAAACAAAACGAAGCTAACGCCACACACTTTCATCAACATGCTGATCCCGTGTTCTGGACGTGGCTGGTGGTCTCGTCGCTTTCGTTAAGTTTCGTGCCGCGTTTCGTGCTGATGACATTATGTCGCACGGCGTGGCTCCTGGTTATGGTTGTGCTGCTGCGCCCGGCCAGCCGTTGTGTCTTCTTCGCCGCACCGCACCCGGGATTGTTGCTTCGTGCATGAAGCAACACTTGTCCACGGAGGACACACCGAGCGCATATCAAACTGGTGTTTCCACCCTTTAGTTCTACCACCCGTGGGGTCGGTGCGTTGCAGAATGGGAGGCACGAGTGAACAAACAGCAACAGAGAAAAACGACTTCTCCTTAGAACAAAAGTCCGTGTCGTATTGGGAGGAGGAGGCGAATATTTTGAGCTTACTGCGTAAGGAGGTAACAAGTTCGTCAAGTCAGAAATGGCATGTGTTGAAGTAAAATTTATGGAAAATTGTTAGTAATACATCATAAATATAGCCTAAATTCAATTTGATCACAATCCAGGATGATGAGTCATCTATTTCAAGATTAAAATAAAAGAAAATTGTTTAGGTTAATAACTCTGTGAGAGAAATGAATTATGAATGATTTATTAATTTTGTCTATTTTCGTAGTTCATTCCTGCACTTACAAAAAATCTTTCTTAAATTAATGAATCTTTGATAACCATCTAATCTTCAGATATACATGAACTAATGAATCATTCATGAATACTCATGAATTTTCTGATACGAATGATTCATAAGCGATTAATGAACCTATAAAGATTCATGGGTAGTTAGTGATACATGAACCTCATGAATCTGAATCAATATTTTTCTGGTGACAACACTTGATCTCATGGATCGTTTTGTATTGCAATTCGTTGAATAATTTAAAAAATGTATAAAAAATGCATTCGAAAACTAGTCTATGTTAAAACTATGAAGCACATTTTCCCCCGCGGTGTGCAAACCTAAAGCTGAATCATGAATTTCCTCAATTTAAATATAGAATATATGTTTCAACACATTTTCGATGCAAACAAGAGTAAGCCCAACTAATGTCCTTTCTTCGCGATAAATCAAACGGTTTAATAACCCACCCCGCAAACGGTTTGCGCACTGCATTCTGTGATGGGTTAGTAAAAATGAAAATAGAGTCATAAAATGCGAAACTCTTGCCTGCCCGCGTCTGCGGTAGCGACGATGCAATGATTTATGTAATTTTTCGAACCGAGACATCCTTCAGGAGTACGCTTCTACCACCACACCACCAGACGCTCGTCACGTCTAATAAGAGTTGAAAGAGAACAAAAACGCGAACAAACCACCGTATGCAGATGCATGCATCTTTCCACCATCACGCGACACTTCATAAACCAGTGCCGGCTCGCCCCCTCCCTCTCCCGCTCGTTCGTCCCTTGACGGCTGAACTTGAAAACCGATTGCCGCACGGCTAATGGTGGCGGCAACTCGCGGGCGGGATACAACTGCTGTGCCGTGCAACATCAACATCATCAGCATAATCATGACCCACGGTGGGTGGTGGGGAGTGATGGGCAAGGCAAGCCAAGTCACCCAAGGCAAGTCAGCGCTCCCGTATCGCGCGGTATTGCTATTCAAATGGACCAGATTGCAACTCGTGGCAACCCGGCCGCCCGGTGCATCCCCGCGCAAACTGCTTTATATTCAGCGCTCGCTCCAAACCGATAGAATTTATTCATGGCCTGTCCGGGCGGGAAAGAGCGAGAATGTTTGTCATTCCATCTTTCAATGATGGTTTAACAGGGGCAGCGGGAAGACCGGCTGGGGATTGGGGGAACAGTGGTCGGCACAAACGAAGAAAGTGTCAGGAGGTAGACGTTCTGGTTATGACGTCGAATTGGCTACCGAAGAAGGGATTTTTTGACGTTTCCTAGAAACGGATCCAAGAAGAGGCTTTAAACAAGGGACAAAGTTATTATCAAGTTCTTGAGATATCTGATTTCAAAATGTTTGGAAAATCTACACATCAAATATCGCGGTTTATTTTTCGGCACGTACTGTACTCCAAAACCCCAAAATGGAACAAAAATGAATCCATGATCACCACCGACGCCGTTTTTATTATCCACCGTACCCGAAAACTCTGCCCAACCCCGCCCAAAAACAAACCAAAACCATAAACTTGTTCCAAACCCGAGGAGGCGGCACTAACTTCGACCGAAAGGTGGCTTTACTTCATTTGAATACATATTACTGGCGAAATTTCTGCAGCAACCGCTTTGGCGCCGTGTTGAGAACGTGCTCAAAAGGAGACAAACCAGCGCTAGTGGGCTCTGTGTGTGTGTCAATCATTGGGAGTCAGCTGGGGG
>KZ068374.1:27010-49201 GCA_002091845.1 Anopheles cracens | reverse complement strand
AACCTATCTAAGCATGTAGGAACAAATCACTCCGCAGCAACAACACAGCAGCGACCAGACCAACAGACAGAAAGCGAGCGTTTTACAAACAGTGAAAACGCTTACGATTGAGCCTGTCCCCTGCCGAACGACTTCTTCGTCACATCGACCACCTTCTTGACCGTGTCGACGAACACTCCGGCCAGCTGCTCGAACCAACTGCCCACCTTGCCGGGCATATCGCCGCCCAGCGCCTGCCGCCGCTTACGTTGCGTGTGCGACTCGCTCGATTCCTCCGATGAGCCGTGCTCACTGTAGTCACTGTCCTCATGGGAGGCATCTCGTTTCCGGCGCCCGGCATCACTCGATGGAGCGGGAGTACTTTGACCACCCCCACGGCAGGACGCACGTTTCGCGCCCTCCTCAGGTCCTTTCGGGGAGCGTTTCGACCGCTCGAACAGCTCCTCCTGCTTGATAGTGTCGCGTTTACGACGCTCAACCGTAGCCGTAGTCATGGTCGAATTTTCGTCGTCCTCAGGTGGCGGACCGCCGCGACATGGCCCACGCGGTCCGTGAGGTCCCCGGGGACCACCACGTGGGCGTCCTTTCGGGGGGCCACCGGAAGTGTTCTCGTCGCCGCCGGCTTTTCAATTTCAATGATAAGTACTCGAGGGTTTGGTGTACGAGAAAAATAAAGTGAAACTTTAAACGTACATTTAAAATCAAATTTAACAAAAACTGTGTCCATATTACTTGGACAGCACTACATGATCGGTACTAAAATCTCGAATCCTCAGTAGTAAGGGGTCACTACGGCCATGACTGCGTCCATCGCGATGACAAGGGAGAAGAAAAGCTAAAACATCCGAAGCTGCTACCATTGCCTCTAAGCCTCTTCAACGTATTAATTGTGTACTGATCGTGAGGTAAACTTCACCAAATTAAGTGGATTTCCTTTGAATTTCATTTTGCACTCTAAGTAAATAAAGTTATATATGAATAACCTTTGGTCTGTGCAGGTGTGGGTAACATCTTGTCAATAGCGTCAAGTGGAAATAAAATTTTCATAATAAATTGACAAATAACGCGATAATAAAGCATTAAAATTGAGTTATTTTGCATGGTAAACATTCAATGCGTTTAACATATTCAATGTTTTAGGACTGTCTACCACACTACGGTAAAAATATTTGAATTCTTCCATGGGAGCTATCATGGAAAACAATTTAATAATCTTCCAAAGAATCTTAAAACATTATAAGGTTTTAAAAGTTGCTCAACCCTATCCTAAAAAATGTCAGTTATTTACGGCGAACCAATACTCTAACAGATCGATTTGTTGTTTTCTGGAAACAGAGATAATTACCCCAAATGCATGTTATAATATTACATTTCATGAGTTTCAGAGAAAGACAAACAAGTTAGTCATAGTTTTATTCACCGCAGTTATAAGAACTCGTATTGCCCATTTCCCCTCTAAAGACCTTTGAGATCGACTAATCCTTCACAAAAGAAATCCTTCATTCGCTTCCCTATACCATCCCGATGCAAATCACTCGCCAGGTAATGCCTTTTTTGTTTGAGTCAGTCTGCGAAAAGAAAGACAATTCCATCAACGACCGTTCCCATCCAGGCACACTCCATCCGCTGTCAAATGTCAATCCCTCGCGCCATAACGGTTACCGCGTGATTAACGATTACATTCATTATCTAGTTTTCCGTGCCGGCGGTTGTTATGGCCATGCATGCTGCGGTTGGTGCGAGAAAAGGAAGCGAACTTCAACGGCGACCAGCGATCGATGTCTCCACGCACTTGAGCTCACATTACAACTTGCACACACCACCACGTGTCGAGCATCAGGTCGAGGCAAAAGTTTACCATTTGAATAAACCTTAGAATCATACAGACCCCTTACAACTAGTGGCCAATCTTATCAATTATGACATTTATCATATAATAAGTTTTGAAAGTGTGCGTCTTCGAAATAGAGATATTTGTTGAAACGATTTGAAACGCTGTTTGAAACAAACAATTGAAATAATGATGAATATAATCCTGCTTTTTCACGTATAGCTTTGAAATGATACCCAAAAACTCACCTTGTGCTTTTCAATTTCAATGCCGGCGCGACTCTGGCGGGTTCTTCCGGGGGCGAGCCCTTTTTGGGCTAATGATATGAAACCACTTGCCCGGCAGTGGAATCACTTTTGTTAAGTGTGCAGCCCCGGCCATCGCGCGGGGGGCTAATTGTGGGAGAAATGCAAACAAGGAATAACGCGGAAAAACAAGATGATTGGCATACGTCATCGCGTCGGCATCGGTGCCGGTGGTACGTAGAATCCCCGCGTTCGGGTGATATGATTGACGCGGAAAAAACGCGTCCGCCTGGACGGTACTGCGATGCTCATTAGCACAGTTCCCTCATCGCTCATTAATAGGTAGCCCCCCTACTCCCCCGGTGCTGCAAGCAATTAAAGCGATAATCTCGTAGTGATGAATGCTATTCCTAACATTTTCATGCCCGGTTGGTCGATTGTCTGTTTGTTTGGGTTAAATTCCATAAGTGGTGGCGGCATGCTATCGAACGTGAACGAACCATTTTCGTTCGCCAAAATGGTTCGTTATTGTGTTGAGGTGTGTTATTAGCGCGCTGTGTGTCGTTAAAATCGAACAGATATTTGTGTACAACACACTTTTGATTGTGTAACAGAAGTTGTGACGCAAGCTTTCCGCAATTTTTGCGCTTTTTTAGCAGCAGGAACATTGTTCTGGATACAGCGAGTCGTTATTCAAGCTTTTGCTTTAATTTCAACACATTTGTATACAAGCATTATCTCCCTAATCCAGCTCCCTAATATATCCAGCTACAATATTTTTACGGTCTGGGAAGGGGCTTTAGAATCATACAGACCCCTTACAACTAGTGGCCAATCTTATCAATTATGACATTTATCATATAATAAGTTTTGAAAGTGTGTTATATTCATTGTGCTTTTTGAATCTGACATGATATATGATGATTCGTTTATCTTAAAACACTGACGTATTCTTTCTATTTTTATCCCTAGGATTCCCTTTGCTCGTTCTGTTCACAGCAGTTGGAGGGGATTTTTGTTGTTGCTATAAACGAAGATTTAATTATTCCATGAATAATAATTCCGCACATCGCACCGCGCTCTAATGACATAACGCCAGGACGTGGAGTCGAAGAATCGTGTGAAAACAAAATCAACAACATTACAGCCAAATTACGCTCCAACAATGTAGAGCCAGCGCTAGCGATGAATCACTCGAACGGACAGACCCAGCGGGAGGTTGTAATGAGGTGAACCGAATAATTGCAGCTGCTCGATTTAATTATTCACTTCAAACCTAAAGACGTGTCGCACGCAAATTGCCGTCCCCGGCCGGCAGAAGTCTAACACCGCATGTTTTAAAAAGATGATCATGATTTTTGCCTATGTTACATTTTTATGATTGAGAATTATAATTAAGAAACTATCACCGATTTTTTTTGGTGAAAACTAGTGTATGGTAAATCTTACTTGCATGTGACGTTTTAATCGACAAAAACGTTCTCGACGAAAGCCATACATTTTATCATGCATTACCATACACATCAGAAGTATGGAATGTTTTTGTGAATGTTGCGACACTTACCCTACACTCGGAACTAGAAAAAAAGGACATAGTTTATTTCCTTGCTTAACTTATACTAAGAATGTAATGAAAGTCACTACGTCTAGTGGAAAATCGTAAGTCTATATCATTAAGGGTATGTTTTTCGCGCTATATTAACACTAACAAGATAAGATGTCATTTATGACAAGGCACAAGCTATGTTTGAACCCAAACTGTGAGAACATAAACGGATATCGAAAATCTGTCTTAATGTAAAGTCTTATGTATGCAAACAATTTGTTTTAAGGATTTATATATACTATTTATTCATGTTTCGTAGGAAAAACCTATGATTCTATTACTATTTTGAACCAATTAGACGCTTTTTGCCATTATTGGATTAAGCAAAATTGATCCGTACTTTTGGATATTGATTAATTTTCCCATCAATGCTCTTTTTTCTTCGTTCCCCATGAAGCCGTATTTAGTACACAACCTAAAATAAGTCCAAACACATTGTTGTAAAATAAGTCCACTAAAACATTCTTGTAAATAAAGGAACCTTTACCTATCATGAACAACATATCCAAGTTTTAGATTTTTTAAAAACAAAATTGCGTAAACCACATACAAAATTTATAAAATTGCATTGTATTGCGCATTGAACTTAGTAATATATGTTGTCTGCAGAGTAAGATAACTGATTTGAAATTTGATTGCAATGCTAAGGCCAAATAATGCAGTTGAACATAAAATTAAAACACACGACAATCCAAGTAGCTTAAGATATGGAAAATTTTAAATTATTTTTAACTTGCATTAAAGTTACGAATTTAATTAATATTAAAACTGGTTCCATATCCAATATGTATATTCATTGTGCTTTTTGAATCTGACATGATATATGATGATTCGTTTATCTTAAAACACTGACGTATTCTTTCTATTTTTCATTCATGTCAGGCACTGACTGGGAGAATTAGCCAGAACAACTTACTACCCACTGGTGTGCCCTTTTTCGGAACTCCAGTTAATCGCCCGGTGCAGTGGGTGGATAGCGACGATACGGAAATTGCTGAGCACATATTGCACTAACTAGCTTTTGGAAAACACCGATTCGGTGCCATTCCTGCATCGTCCTCTTCAGTGAATGCAACCTCCCGACACACACTCACACACGTTTTATCCTCTTCAAGCTTCCACTTTCGAATTTAGTCGGAACATAGCCCGAACAGTGGTGGACTTATTGCAGGATAATGGTTCGTCTCCGTCACAGACGAGTGCTCGGACAAACCGCTCGGATCAAACCACTCGAACAGCAACAAGCGTCGGAGTGTGCCAAGAACCAACCACTTAGCTTCATCATCTCATTCGGAAGTGATGCGAAATTCGCACACCCTCTTTAGCCCGCTGCCCGGGAAGCTATTGAACGCCCCGGGCTTCGGTTGATGCCTTCCGGTCGGCGGAAGTATCATCATCAGCACTATTAGGCACTACCGCCGCCAACGTGTACGGGGATGGCTGCATGGATCGTTTGCGGTGCTCAGCTGCCCCGGCGCCAGGAGCGAGAACCATCGAGTTCGTCGGGCGCATTTTTGCTGATGCACCACGAACCTTTTTCTGCTGATGCACATCCTGCACGTGGCTCCTCCACGTGGCTGCCGCCGCCAGAAGTGCCCATTTCCAATCGCTGTATATGCAAAAGTTGTGCACGCTGTGTTTAGAGTATATAGGATTTAATTGAATTCATCAATCATCAAACTTGCCCTCGCCCGGCAAAATCAACAACCCCCTTGCGGCGCTGGAAGTTCGTTCGATTTTCAAACATTCTATCCGTGGCGCTACAGACTTTGTGCTGAGAAATGGATTGCTGCAATCTGCTTCAGGCTCCTCACACGCCACCCTGGCTGTTATCCTTATAAAGCACTCCTCACGTGCCTCATCGCTCCCGGCAAGCAGCACAACTCCAGCAACCGGACACAAATCACAATTAATATTTTATTTGCTTCACCCACACCAGTGCTCCACGATGACGTGCGACAGATCGAGAACAGAGCACACACTGCCTGCACGCCTGTTTCCGCATCAGGTCGGACCGACCGTAGCGACGAGTGCGGGTCAGAAAAAGGCCAACTGCGTTTGTCGACGGAGGTTTATTCAAATGGTAAACTTTTGCCTCGACCTGATGCTCGACACGTGGTGGTGTGTGCAAGTTGTAATGTGAGCTCAAGCGCGTGGAGACATCGATCGCTGGTCGCCGTTGAAGTTCGCTTCCTTTTCTCTCACCAACCGCAGCATGCATGGCCATAACAACCGCCGGCACGGAAAACTAGATAATGAATGTAATCGTAAATCACGCGGTAACCGTTATGGCGCAAGGGATTGACATTTGACAGCGGATGGAGTGTGCCTGGACGGGAACGGTCGTTGATGGAATTGTCTTTCTTTTCGCAGACTGACTCAAACAAAACAGGCATTACCTGGCGAGTGATTTGCATCCGGATGGTATAGGGAAGCGAATGAAGGATTTCTTTTGTGAAGGATTAGTCGATCTCAAAGGTCTTTAGAGGGGAAATGAGTAATACGAGTTCTTATAACTGCGGTGAGCAAAACTATTACTAACTTGTTTGTCTTACTGTAAAACTCATGTAATGTAATATTATAACATGCATTTGTGGTAATTATCTCTGTTTCGAAAAAAACCAAGTCGATCTGTTAGTGATTGGTTTACCGTAATTAACTGACATTTTTTAAGGTAGGGTTGAGTAACTTTTAAAATCTTAAAAAATTTGAAGATTCTTTGAAAGATTATTAAACTATTTTCCATGATAGCTCCCATAGAAGAATTCAAATATTTTTACCGTAGTGTCCTAAAACACCGGCAGTCCTAAAACATTGAATATGTTAAACGCATTGAATGTTTACCACGTAAATTTACTCCATTTTAATGCTTTATTATCGCGTTATTTGTCAATTTATTATGCAAATTTTATTTCCACTTGACGCTATTTACAAGATGCTACTCACACCTGCACAGACCAAAGGATATTAATTACCACACAAAATTAAATACAAAAGAAAATCACTTAAATTGGTGAAGTTTACCTCACGATCAGTACACAATTAATACGTTGAAGAGGCTTAGAGGCAATGGTAGCAGCTTCGGATGTTTTAGCTTTTCTTCTCCCTTGTCATCACGATGCACGCAGTCATGGCCCCCTTACTACTGAGAAATCGAGATTTTAGTACCGATCATGTAGTGCTGTCCAAGTAATACGGACACAGTTTTTGTTAAATTTGATTTTAAATGTACGTTTAAAGTTTCACTTTATTTTTCTCGTACACCAAACCCTCGAGTACTTATCATTGAAATTGAAAAGCACAAGGTGAGTTTTTGGGTATCATTTCAAAGCTATACGTGAAAAAGCAGGATTATATTCATCATGATTTCAATTGTTTGTTTCAAACAGCGTTTCAAATCGTTTCAACAAATATCTCTATTTCGAAGACACGAATTTAATCCCAAACAGATCTACCCGGTGAAAGGCGAGAAGAGGAAAAACGACATTATCACTACCTGGGACAGCCTGCACCAGCGATTCCACCAACACTAACCGATCGAACGCTTTCCTTCCGACTTGACGCTGACACCGTGGTCGATGGCCTCCTTCAGTTTGGCCGCACCTTGCAACACAACCGTCTTACCCTTCTCCAAAAGGTCACGCCGGGGTCGTACGGAGAGACCGTGCACTACCTAAAGGCGCGAACGCGAAGGGCGAAAGCGAAGTGTTTATTGTGACACACACACAAACACACACAGAGACAGAACAAACACTCGAACGGACGCGACGAACTCACTTGACTCAGCAGCAAACCAGCGCTGACAAGCAGCAGACCAGCATCCCAGCACTTCATGATCGCAGGCACCTCTGGACGTGTAGCCGCCTACTAAGTTGCACCCAAAGTCGCCCAGTTGCTCAATAGCGCGCCTACTAGGCCCTGTTCTGTCGATGCCTCCAGTGGAACGAATGGCGTGCAGCAGGCCGTGAAAATTTGCTTTTTATACGCCCCCGGCCGCCGTGGTCAGTCCCGGAATGCAAACGCACGGGCCGGAGTTTCGCCACAAATTTCCGGCCCCGCGCTAGGTATCGCGCACGGAGCAAATTATTCAATCACACACCACCACCACCACCAGCGGCTATCAGTGCTTCCGATGTTCCGGTGTCAGATCCGCCCGGTTGACACATCGCGCGCGAATCTCTCATCGCCCTCATGATAGCTGATAGCCGCCGTGGATAGTCCTCCCCTATCACATTCGCTCGGTGCAGCGTCAGTTTAATTACGGCGCTGGCTGCAGCCGGACTGCCTCGACCGGCATTCTGATCGATTGGCCCCACCGACCGGACTAGATTCCCGTGTTGGGATTTTAAGTCTTGATGAGTGCTTTAAACGCGCCCGATCGGATAGCTAGCGAATGATTGACAAATATTGACCCAGCCCAACACCGACGACGCAAACACGCGACTCATCCGACTCCTGTTGCGGACGGAGTGTTTACGTGCGTCACGTCCTCCCAAGTCGACGACCAAGTCAACGAGGCAGGCATGTTTAACGGTTCAATTTGCCAACAGGCGCGCGCGTATTGTTTTTCTTTATTTCTTCTGCTGTTTCATCACACCGCCCACTTGCAGACTACGAGGCTGGCGCGTTCTTTGGACGCGGTGTGACCTTAAATCAACGCCACCGGGCAGCTACAACCATTACGAAGGATCCGAAAATCCTGTCGTCCTCTCTGTACGGGGGCGAAAAAACAACATCATCCAAAACCCACCGAGCCACACCGAGCTCGGGGAGACAGATCGACACATGACTAACTTCCGGAGAAATCTTCCAGAAAACTCCCGCCCCGGTTCAGACAGAGATGCGGAGAAATCGGCAAAAAATGCGTTTGCAAAAACACATCAAACCACATATCTTTAAAGCAAATATTTACTCCATCATGCCTTCCCCACAAAAACGGAATGTCGGATCAGTTCGGAGCACACGAGTACACCGAATGCTGCCACGAGCAAATGTAAACCTCAGCCACGTTTTTGCGTCACCCGCCGGAGCTCGCGCGCGCGCGCCTGTGTCATCGCGCAAGAATTGATTTCGGTAGCTAAAATTGATTGTTTTTCATCCGCTCGCTGCGTTGTTGATGTTGTTCCAGAAGCTATTTACAGGAATTCGTCAATGTGTACACACACACACACGTTCTATTTGCACGTCTCCAAACATCCCCAAACAGATGACGAGCGTCTCCTTCGAATCCCCGGAAGAAACGAAGCATCTTCGTCGCCCACGGACCGGTTCCAATCAGCACCTGGTCGATAATAAATTGTCGTGGCCTACTCGATCAATCTTCGGAGCGCATGGCGCGCACTCGTGTTTACACATGGGATATTTTAGTGTCGAAGTTCGAATTAGGCAGGTGATTGCCGCCGGGACACACTGGCTGTCGACAGCTCTGTCACCTTAAAGTGTCTGCCAAATTACCTTCGCATCGCTAATCTAGCTACTTAATATGCCTGTTTCTCTCTCTCTCTCTCTCTCTCTCTCTCTGTTTTGTTTTTATCATATTCTCCCTTTCCATTACTCCACTGTATGTCTGCTAAGTGAGTGAGTTTCGCATGGGCAACTACCGGCGCTGACCTTCCGAGCGGGTGCCGTCTGGTGTGGCGAAACCTAAAAACCTAAATCCCACCGTTAACATGCCGTTTGTCATAATTACTCCCAAATCGATCCTAATGAAATCGTCGTCGTCGTCGTAGTCGTCGGCATTCGGCGGCATGCTTTTGCGGTAGAATGCACCAGTCCGTCAGCAATCCGTCAGCCAGTAGCCAGAGCGGCTACCTTGACCTAAGGTCAGATCGGAATAGAAAGCGACTGCGTTTGCTCACCACACGTTACTCGGTCAAGTCTAAGTGAATTAGCCGTCCGAGCGGCTGGGCCGCTTCGGGCGCGGTTCTGGGCCAGGACCAAGAAACCACCACCTGCTGCGGCGCGTGTGTGTGTGTGTGTTGACTCACTCACATTCCGCTCGCATAGTGTGCAACGATTGCAGCAATTCCGGCGACAAACGCACGTGTCCGCACCGGCGCTCGAACGAATCGAGATTAATTCGATTCATTTCAACGCACGCCGGAGCGTTCGCGGTGGAGCGATGCAGCGACTGCACCGGACCTGGTGCACCGCGAGACCGAGTGCATCCTTAACCTGCTTAGGCCGCACCACGCCGGATGGTGCGATCGGTGCTCTGCAAACGGTCGAATTAAATGCGACCTAGAGATGATTTCGCCGCCAATGGAGAGCAAACAAGTGGCGCAATTGGAAAATATAAAATGCCGATTTACAGCAAAAAACGTGGAAAATGTAGTCGAAGGACATTCATTTGTTCACATTCATTTTGTTGCATCATATTGTTTTTATTATTAGAGTTTTTTATGTCAAAGTTTATTCGATTGTTTTTATCTATTTTTCTATTTCTAATCAACTGATAAACTTATTTAGCTTACTATATATAGGTTAAAAATGTTAAAATCACAGTTCAAAAGTAGATTCACATAACAAACTTAGTGCACATAACAAAATGGCCCACTTTAAAAGGGTCTTTACATCTATAAGGAGCCGAATTGTTTAAATTAATTGATACAATAATTAATATCTAATCTATATGATGATCTTTTCAGGAAAATATTAGCTTTCAAAACACTTTGCATTAAAAAAAAGTGATTTTATACGTGAAATTATAACAAAATAACCTTTTAGACGAATAACTACTATTTCTAGATGCAACACCTCACCGCTAAGTGAGGTTATCCATTATACAATTTACAGCAAAATCCGCTATTGCAATCCTGTATTTTGGATTCAGAAAATTCAAAGACACAATCCTTAAGGTCGCTGAATAAAAATATCATCTTATACGTTCGAAAGCCTTCGCTATACGATGTAGCAACATTTTCCTTCAAATAATCCTTAATAGATTACCATTAATCACATTTGACTAAGCTCACACTCAACTGTGTCTACATTCCATCCGTAAAAGCTTACTGTGGTTTGGTTCCTATTGTTCTGAAATCCGACTGGTCGTCATACTAGTCGCCAATATTGCTTGATTCGATTGATTGCCGATGATCATTCTTTGGCACCTTTACATCAAAGAATGTACAAGGCTCGGGATGTTTATAGATGAAAGTGATATTTAATGTAATAAAAATCAGTAATTAATATCATCGGCATTTGTAGTTTCGTTGTTCAACATTACTATAAGGTTTTTTTAACATTTTTTTTCAAACAACGGAAGAAGCATCCAATTTATATGTAAACTTTTACAAAATTCATATGTTGCAAACAGATTTACGATTTTTATATTGATACTCAATGATTTCGATCATACCGCACTCATATTTAATTCGCTTTTGGATGTACTCTTAATTTATATGTTGAACGAGAGTTTATGGCAGTTTATTTGCTTGAAAATAATAGTTTTAATTAATAATAATAATAACTCTTCATTCATTCATATCTCAATCTAACAATAATGTTTTTTGCCAACATTTCAACTCCAATATTATTTTTCGATTACCAATAAACATTCATAAATAAAATTTAAATACTTTCAAAACGAAAAAATGCAAAAAAAGCTTTCTGAACCTGTATTCGCTAACCCTCTAACAAATCAAATCTCTAAAGCTCATCACGATTCGCCATATTGTTTAAAATTACTTTAAGAAAGACTTCAAAGATTCAGCTAGAATTCATTATATGTAGTGTTGTTTGTTCATTTCGTTACTAATATTATAACAATTCTCAATATTCTTATGTAAAACTTACAATATCGAGAACCCAAAGAGCAGAATTATAACTCTGAGCTTTCGATAGTGACTCCGAAAGCCATTTCCAAGCTCTGTTGTTGTTGTTCTGTTATTTTGGTCTCTCTTACCGTAAACTACACCACCGTGGCCACATCATTAATGGTGCGACATTTTCCTCGCCCGTCCAAAGCGCCGACAGAAGGTGTAACAAACCCCCCACTTTTTTTGGTCACCGCCCAAAAAGCCTTTGCCACTGTCCGAAATTGCGCACCAAAAACTCGTTCGACCATCGTGCAGCCACGAACAAAAAACACTAATCCGTTTCGCATTCCCCAGACTCCCAAAACGAGAACCCGTTACCAGTGGCCGCAAAAATTCGCTCCACCCCGTCCGGGGGGAACCAGTCATTAGCCTCTCACGAAAGTCACCAACCTGTCAGACTTCATCTCCGCAATGCATCCGACGCAATCCGATCCCGGCGGAGCGGGCAGGCGGGAGGCACGTGTACGCCACCCCACCGGCTGCTCGGCGTCGGTCGGTGCGTCCGGGGGCCCATGTTACCTTGACTTTGAAGTTGCACGAGGGCGTCCCCACCCCCCGGAGCCCGAGACGAACGCGCCCGCTCGCGATCACTTGCAGATCAACGCATACACACAAGCCGCCAGTCTGAGGCCGCCACCGCCGCCGACGACCAGCCTGGGCTGGGTTAACAGCTGCACGCCAACCGAGCTGTTTACGGCAGCAGAGGGGATGCGCGGTTTTTGTTTTCTTCGCTTCGCTTTCATAATGCTCGTGCGGTTTCAAGTTCAAGTTTCCGCGCTGACCCTCGCACGCATGCTGCTCCCAGAAGCAGTATCTCGCAGCCGGAAAGCTCCCGGTAGAGGGTCATGCCTCTGGGAACATCTCGCTTGTGCTTTTTATTTGGGTTTTCTACACAATTTTACAACCTTTTTTTCTCTTGTTACACTCAACGCGTTTGGCATAACGCGTTTGGAACGAATTTTGATCATGGAACGGCCCACCGGCGCAATATAAGCTTCTTCACCCTATCGTTCACTCGGCAACACCTCAAGGTCACGGCAAAGCTACTTTGATTTGCTTCGCTGCCTACCGCGAGCGCGCCCAAGCCCGGCAGCAGGCTTTTAATTGCCTATGCATGGGCTGATAGCAGTGGCTTAATCGAAATCGCCCCGGACGGTCCGCGCTTGTCCGGCGGAAGTGGCCGGAGCGCTTGCGAAAAAGCGGATTATTTTTCAAGTTGATTTTTAGCGAAGCGAGGTAAGATTCCTTGCCGTCCGGCTCGTCGATCCATCACTCGAGACGAGTGTCGGCATCATTTATAACTTCTCGTGGAGGGTATTATAACTGTGGAAAGTGTTTCGGTTTCGATTTCATCAAAAGAAAAACATATTTCCAGCACTCTTACATAACAAAAGATATCAAGCAAACATTTTGAATAAGAAAAGCTTTAAATGGTTGTATTTGACATCAATATTTTGTGTATATCTTTTAAAATCGAGATTTGAATCTAGATTTTAGGTAAACTGAATGTAAATTTATTGGAAACAATTTTTTTTTTCTTTATAGCGAGATTCTAGTTTAGAATATGTATAATTTCCAACATCAACTCGAACAAAATAAGTTCTCTAGATAATTTGAGTCAACGAATTGCTATGTTGGCGATCTTTTAGCAAATTGATGAAAAAATACAATAATCGTATGAACCTCAGGCAGAATTTATCGCTGCAACCTTTTGGGCTTTTAACAACTTTTTCCCCCTTTCCAGTGAATTTTCCTATAACTTCCAGATGTGAAATCGCACGTGAAACGTATCGTTTCGATCGACTCAGCCTTAATCTAATTTAAGATAATTATTTTACTATTTTAATGACTAAAACATCATCGAGATTAATTTTAAACTCAGAAACGATCACCAACGTATATATCCTGAAGTCATATTTTTCAAACGGAATTCAGTGTTGCTTCTCTATACTGCTTTGTTAATTTATCAAGGAAAGATCCTTTGCATAATCTTCTGACTGTGCTCAACCTCCCATTTCGACCTCTGAATCCTCTTGATAAATATAAAATCGATTAGAACCCAAGCGATATCTACTAACATACTAAACATCACGCACAAAACCATGCGTAGTTTTTTTTTATCTCAACCTAACGCGTGTTCCAGAACCGGTTCGCCCCAAAATCTGGGTATTTCCCTGTCTATTCGCGAAATAGCTTATGCGTATGCTCTTACGCTAACGATCGCACGCAGTACTTCCTACACGGCAGGTAAATTAATTATCTTCCTCGTTTTGCTGCCTTCTTGGCAACCATCCTTCCCAGCGACCTCATTCGATAGCGTTTCGCGATCGTTGGAGGAACAAAAAGGGTACGCAATAACCTCATTCGTCCACCCGACCCGAGTTGTCAACAAGCGAAGTTGGCGAACAGATCTATCTTCGTCGTTCTCCTAACAATAAATAAAACCCACATCGCATCACATCACAGCGGAACGCTGACAGACGAAACGTACGGATGTCATCCGATAAGCGTGCGTCCTTTTTTCCTCATTCCGGTATTCAGACTTTTTTCTTCGACCTTTTTTATTCTCAAACACTGCGCTGGCCCACCGATGGCCCCAAAATACGATCGCGCTGACCTCCGGGCACCTTTAGAACCACTTAGGTTAATTAATTGCACCCATCCGCGTGGTTTCGTGGTGTACACACGCGTAAAAGGTAGCAGCGCGTAGCAGATAAGTAAGAACGTTAAAACGCGCGCTGGAACAGCAGTGGTAGAAAAAAAACCCACAAAAATTCGATAAAGCTTCAAAGCAAACATACAAAAACTGATACAAAATAAGAGAAACGTGGACTGTCCCAGTTGGCTGTAATTAACCGACGCGCAAAACCTACCTCGTTTACCGGTGGATACCGTATAGGTGATGTTGTCAAAGGTGACATCCATTGCGATGCGATCTGCTGGCTGCCTGTGGACGTATATGGGCTGCGACACAACAACGATCGGTGTCAGTGCACGATCTCGATCTCTGAGCAGCAAACAAAATCGTAATGATACACTTCCAGACTGTTTATCACTTATCACTGGGTTTATGGGCTTATCACCGACTTATATCACTGCAAAGTCACTGCAACCGCACAACAAACTATAGCTGGAGTCTTAACACTGGACGGAATGTACATTCTGTGCGAATACTGATTTGCTGCAACATTCGAATCGATTATTAATTCACACGTACGGTCGCCTCATTTGCTTACTATCTATTTCCATTTAAATTCCAGCCAATAAACGTCCAATTTCGAAAACGGTTGTCATAAGTAAAAAAAAATACAGCGTCTCAGCAATGGACTGGCTCCATATTAGATTGCCACCACACGCGGTACGTATCTGTGCGACACAGTAGCGGAAAGCAAGCGTAGCGTGTATCGATTATCCGAGAACACTTGCAATCGCTGTCAAGCCCGTGTGGAACAGGTTCTACTAATTCAGGCTGCAACCGAGTGCGGCCCACCAGCAACTATCTAAGATCGGGTGAAAACGGCTTTTACGTAAACGGGTAACCCTCATCCCCGCCATAGCGCGGGACGCCTGCGTAGGAATCGATCAAATTGTTCATTACCGGCGTTTAGGGCTGCAGCTGGGCACAGATTTCCTTCGAACAAATTGCATGGTATTCCCGCAGCAGATTACGAGACGAGCGGATTTGCCTGGGGGCTGGGGGTGCACAAGCTCGGCTCGGATCGCTCGCCAACTTACTGTCCATCGATAACACCTCCAGAAATCGTCTAGATTGTTTTAACATCTAGGATCGTGCGATCATAGAGAACGTTATCGCCAAGCACGTTCACAGCGCTTAAAAGCAACCAATCCATTCGTTGCGCCACATGAATGCGGAAATCATTTTCATACCAGAACGATTCCAAACCCGAAAGCTTTACCGCTGCTACTATCGAAACCTATTCAAAATGGCACCCGCAAGAACCCGCTTAGACGCTTCTCGGATCGAGCAGGAAGCACAGCCACACGCACCGTCGCCTGAATCTAGTTTAGCTGGGGCTCTCCAACCAGACGATCCAAGGTCCAGCATGGCTCGCCGATGCCTAGTACGTCGGAAGGGATCGCACTCGGAACGCTAGGATCCTAGACACGCGCTCAATAGGTTAAGAGCTGCGAGATCGATTGTCGTTGCATGACCGATCGAAGGTGATCTGTTCTGTACGATGAGTCTTATCTCCCGCCACCTGATCGTCTGCCCTTTAATGAAGCATTGATTAAACGTGATGACAGTCTGTAAGCTGCCTACTATGATGGGCCCATTAAGGGTGGAACGTCGAAACCAAACGTTTGCTGTCATCTGTCATTGTGTGCACTATGATTCCACTATACGTTACTGTCGCTATCATTTCATTTGATGCTTGTTCTCTTCCGGATAAACCTCACCTCACGGATAATTGTCTTTTGGTTGTAAATAAACGTTAACAATCTGCTAAATCTAATCCGTCTCGTCGGAAATATCACATTAGAGCGCCGTTTCTACCACTCATATCGACGCATACCTTGGAGAAACTTAACGAAAACACTTCACTTTTCCTATGCCTAATAATGTATCAATTATAGGCATTTCATCACCATCGCAGCACAAACTATGAACAGCAGAACTAAAACACCGTCACCGAACGACCGAACCCCAACCCGGGTACTAAATCCAACGAGTACGGCCTTGTCCGAACGAAAACACACAGCCGAACTTCACCCAAGCGTGAATCGCCTAGCGATGCCCTCGAAACTGCGAATGTGTATCAACAAATTTTCGACACCCAACCTCGAAAGCTGCTCTAATCTAATTAACAACACCTCCGTTCTAGGTCAGAACGTCTTGTGAGCGGCGTTATGTGAAAGCTCCCGCTCAACGTGCGCTTCGGAAGGAAAGATGCACGGCTCGATTAAGCCTGTCCAAAGCCTGTCTGAAGCCCTGTCCTCAGGGATCTGCTGTCAATTTCTGCAAGGTCACTGCCGGAAAGTGCTCCACGAGATAAGCACCCGACAGAAGGGAGCGAAGAATGATCGAGAAGCTTGGAGATGTTACGAGCATTCGCTAGCAATTCTCACACGCAGGACATCCGGCATAGCGCCGCAACGATTGGGTACGCGTTGGAGCAAGAATGCGTTGCTGCTGCTCTCACCCGTCAGGCGCATGATGGGTGATAACGGCTAGACTCCGCACCGAATCAGTCCCGCGTTGGGGTAGGTCGCAACAACCACCGTCTAAGAACGCATCGTTATCGTCCGGAGCTGTATCAAAAAACCCGCACGTACCGGAACAGAGTGCGCGCCAAACGAGGTCACGCTGCAAACTTTCTTGGGCAATGTTTTGTTCCGGTTCGTAACGAAAGAAAAACACGCGAATAGACATGGAGAATAAAAAATAAAAGGATAGCTACATATGTGTGTTCTTCTATTGCCTAATGCTCTTAGTAAACTATACAGCTTTTATTGTAGTATATTAACATATTTTTCACTGTATTGTCTTATGCTTTGTTAAACATGCTATAAAAGGGACAGGCTAATCTTACTATAACTCCATACATTGTTATGGTAATTTGAGAATTTTAATTTTGAAATTCAAATGATAACAGCGTTTAAATATATAAGTGAGGCAAGCCATATTCATTCTTTTTTATTACCCTTTCGTAACATCTTAATTTTACTAATCAAATACCAATGATTCACAACGATTCTTGGACGAAAGTTGGCTGGAAGCATATAGAAAATCTCGAAAACTGTAATATATTTTAGTAACTTAAACTAGCAATAGATGGTACCACGCACGCTGCACTGTCAAAATTCAAATCCAATGCAGATATGATGGTTAACTAAAACCGTGTCAGTTGATCCTAAAAAGTGTGCAAGTCATCGGCAGCGTGTACAGCAGCAGATTCATAAAATATGAAGAATAGTTTCATAAAACTTGTGAAACATTGTTCTGCACTTACTGTGTAACAAATTTTGTTGTACTTTATTTCTTCTTTGATTTAATATTGCCGTTTAAGTCATTGTACATAAGTTTTTCCCCTCATATTATTATTTATTTCTCAAAATTATTTCAAAGTTCCTCTTACCGAAATTGCTTAACAACAGATGACTCAATGATCGCGAATAAGGTCATGGCAGACGGCTATGAAACATTAACGACACATTGGTCTACAAATCCTTCATTTGAAGGAGCGATGGTCGCAAATCCCATTGCACAACCTTTGCTCCCTAATGTTTGCCAAAAAAAAAGTGAGGTCTCTTAGGCCCGACGGTAACTTATAAATCAAAAAATGGCAGTAAATACAGAGACATATTGATGTATATTTCTCAGACACGGGATGATTAGCTGGTGCAACAAGTACCCGCTAAAATGATTCAAAATAGCTAGCACTATAAGCATTTTAACTTCTATAGAAATAATTTTCGATTAGCAACATTTTCGAACGGAAGAATAATTAAACAAATTATTTTTAATCTAGTTGGAAGTCTGATCACATAATAGTTTTCAACTAATGGCTTGAAATAATTAAAACCATTTGTTTAGTAATTATAAGAATGAAAATAAATGTAAATAAAACTTACTTTTCAGGTGATTAAACTTGTTTTATTTTTTTTTCTAAATTCTTCTATGTTGTAGGGAATGCTTTACAATGGTGAGGTTTCAGCTCATGAGTTTTTACGATTTTTGGGCTTCACACGTAGATAAATGGAGTAGTTTTCGTATCTTTCTCGGTATATTTTGTTATCATATTTACTTAAATGACGTTTGTGCATTGGGATTAACGATGGGCAGCCCAGCGGTGGGCTGCCAGTGTTCTTGCAAGAAGAAGACAAAGACGAAGCAAAAGATTACCGTGTAAATTAACCCAACATATTTGAATTGTATATTCGTCCCACACATGCGATTACTGCTTGAAACCTCAAAGCCAATTGAAAAGCTATAACCATCAAATCTAAGTTGGCAGTGGAATCCTTGTTCAAAAATATAGTGAAAATGAACTCATTGAAATGTCTTCAAGAACTTTTCCTCCAATGGTTGCTTCAATCAGGTTGGCTATTAACTAGTGTGCGTGACTGTTGAACTTCATCAAGTGTAAAACCTTTATCTTCATCTATTTCCTCTAACATGGCATCTTTTGCTTTACTTTTACTCTAGGTATATAAAGAGTATAGCTTTAGAAACGCAAAATAGGTATAGCAAACATTTAATTTACGTGAAGAGATTTTCAAACAGTAAACCGGGTCAAATATGTCATAGAACTCGATAAAAGATCGCTGGTAATGAAAGATAACGAGTGTCCAGTTAGCATTCGATAGGGTTCATCGTCAATTAGATTGATGGAACAACACAACAAATTGAAAGCGCATTGAGCATGACGTAGCATAAAGTACAAAATAGTGATTCACAACCGACGAGAGCTCATGTAAACAGGGATGAATCATTGGCACTTAAAAAAATAATTTACACACAAAAAACCCAAAATACGACCATCAATAATTTAACGTCACTCGCAGTCACGGTTCAAACTCGTCTTTTTCCCTTCATCCATGATGAAATACCATTGAACTCTGCGCACTCGAATGATCGCCTCGAAAGATCGAGCCCCGAGTAAGAGAGGCTGTATACCAACAACAACAAAAAAGTCGCAACCGAGTGCGAATGAGCATGTTGCTCCTGTACGCAGTTCCTGTTCGCTGTCGTATCCAGGAAGGATCGTTTCGACAAGAACCGATCCAGAATCCACCAAACGCACTGGCAATGACCGTGAACGACCCTGGACTCGGTACGACCCTTCCCGGGTTGACTTTCACTTCTGCCAACGTGCGGTGCAACTACCGCGGAAGGAAAACCCGGTCTCTAAGTTCCAGCGCGCCAAACAAAGGGCCAGCGAACGTGCAAAGCCGACCTGACGACAATAGGGCTCGAAAGCACGCATCAAGACAATTACAGTACGATATGTAACGAGCTATACCGAGAAACATGTGACGTACACTATGCGCACTAAACCCGCACCTCGTAAAACTTCCGCCCGTCACGGCACGGAGATATGCAATCAAAGACATCCCGCTGGCACGCTGGTACGCACGCGATCGCGAACGCTTGGTACTATCATCAAATTACCTTTCGATCACTAATGGGTGGTGGGCTGCAACGGTGAGACCGATCTAATCCAATGCAATCAGCGTACTCCGCATCAACGCTGCACTTCGTACCGTGCGCGCCCGACGTAGAACGGATTGCCGGCGAGAACGGCGACAAAGAAACGAACCTTTAACCCCGAAACTTGACGACGACGCCAAGTCGAGTGGGAACTGCCAACATTGGCCGCCCGCTCGGAGAAGAACCGGCACCCGGCCCGGGTGTAAGTTATGATAAATTATGCACGAAAATACAGCACCCGGTGGGCGCCGGTAGCCACCTACGGATTTGAGGTGTTTAATTAATGGCCTCGTAATTAGCGGACAAATTAGTCGTACTCTTCGGCGACATGTCTCCTCCGGTCGTAAGCGATAAAACGTTCCAGCGATCAACTAATTCTGCACGCCGCAACTAATATCCATCAGGGTGTCGGTCAGACACAACGGTCCATCGCTTCAAACACCTCCAAGACACACGTGCGATTCTGCGGGTCTTTTTCTTTCCAAGCCGATCACCCGATCTAGAGTACATTTTAATGAACATCCGCCGGCTAACGATCATGGCATACGCACACAAATGACGGGGGGGAACATCGCCCGCGGACCACGTGTTCCGTTCCGCCGCGAGACACGTTGCTCGTTCATCACTCCGTCTAGTGAGATATCAAATCAAAGGAGGATGCCGTAGGGCGGTGGTGCGGCTGAAGGAGCGTAAAAAAAATGTAAAGTCTTTTTTTATTGCCTCACTCCTCTCACTCTTGCTTTAATCAGTGGGGGCAAACGCCAAGACGCATTAATACAACAATGACCTTCCGGTCGGGCCGGCTAATCGGGCACCGAGAATGTCGCCTCGAGATCAAGTTCCACCAGTGTTTATTACTATCCGCGGCGGTGGCGCGTGCACACGCACAGATGGATACCGGCAGTCGATATTCGGTGCGACTAGACGAGCTGGGAGATATGAGAGATTTATTATTATCGCCGGTGAGAAAAATGCAATAAGTCATTCAGTATCGCCTGGCAAAGTGATATTTCTAGTTGGAAGTTCATTTCGGACGGACAAGTAGCCATCATGCTTCATGAATGTACTTTCTGGCGGGTGAAAGTGATCGCAAGAACGTTAATCAGATAGTGTTTATGACTCACAAAGTCTGCATCATCTGCAGATTCAATGGAATGGCTTTCTATGTGCCCAATGAAACATCCTTTTTCTTGCCAAAAATATGTTAAGACTCTTTCCAATTTACACTTCCGTAAGTTTTAAACTATTACCATGATTAGTAAGTGTCCTTAAAATCATAATTCTTGGACTGGCGATGCCTCCATACTGGCGTTTGAAATGTATTTACATCGAAGTGCAACATTGCGTAGATGTTCTTGAATCTTTAATAAGGCATTAGTATACTTGAAAAAAAAATCAATTTATCACGGCCATGTATCATTGGCACTCTTTTCACTTGATCGGTTCACTGGTGATCACGTCGTAGACGTTTCTCTAGGACCTTTCTAGTGCACCATCGATGATTGCCTTCTAACATATGCATTAAATAAAAGCGACTTTTTTCAAACGACTGGTAAAAATAAACGGTCAAAGATACTTTATCAAACCAAATTACATTTGTTTCTATATTATGTTTATTATTGTACAAAAATATGTCCACTCCGTTCCGGGCCACCTGGCGGCACTTGGCCGTGACTTTGGCCATAGGTGTCGAAAAAAAAATGTTGGCGTTACCTTCAGTTCCTAGGTCGCCATTTTCATCAATTCATTCCCGGTTTTGGTCACGAAATTATTTGAATATATTCTCCTCGTCAAATGTGTCCAAAAAATCTCGATCGGACAGAGCTGGGGCACGTTAGGAGGGTTAGCATGGTTGAGCGCCACCGGAATGCCCAACTGCTCCATTTCTTCCAGCGCTCTCTTCGAGGAGTGGGCCAAGATAGAAGTAGCCAAAACACCAATCTTGTTTTTTATGAAGTAATTAACTTCTGGGAGGCACTCCGTACTATAAATCTCTCAAAGCCAGCCATGATGAAAAGAAGAGGGACATGACATCTCCTTTTCGCTGATTTTGAGTCGCAGAAACACCTTCCTCGGGAACTTATTATGGCCAGTACCATGTTTCTTTTCGATAGATTTTACCTCCTCCAGAAGTGCCAGAATCGTATAAAAAAAATCCAATAGTATCCGGCCAATACAAAGTGTGTCACAATGGCACGAACTTTGTTAGGCTCGGATTGAGCAGGCGGTTTTAACAATCCACTGAATGAATTACCGACCATTGGGTGTTAGGGTAATCTCATGAAAAATCGAAACATTTTGTCGCTTTTTTTAATGCATACGTTAGCACAACTTCTACTAGCTCGTAGTTTTTCGTCCTCCACACTCCTCCGGCCAAAAACAAGGATGACGTTGTCATTCTCTGTCGAGATGAGCAGGATTCAAGATGCTTTATTATTATTTCGTGACACAAATTCGTCGGATCGAAAAGGTCTACCTGAAGTAAACACAAATGCTATAAATTAAAACTCATACAGTAT
>KZ068372.1:97537-110130 GCA_002091845.1 Anopheles cracens | reverse complement strand
AAAAATGGAACAACGTATTACTCGCGTACACACACACTCGCACCGACATTCCGGCAATTCCCGGGCGAGAGGGACCAAACCGACCAAGGCAGTGCTGTATACGCTGCTGTTGGGTTAGCTGGCCGGCCATACGTCTCGAGCGCACATGCACCGTCGGTTAGTCGATTACTAGGGAATGCGAAATGCACGAGTGTCGAACCACTTCCCGAGGCTTGGGCACTCGAAACTCGACCGACCAGAAGATTAGCATCAAGGAAGGTGGAAGTCGCCGGAAGGTGAGCCATTTTTCATGCATTCGTTTCTGCCCGTCTCGTGTGCGTGCATGTTTTTTTCTTCATATATACATATATTTCTGCTGCTCCCCATCCTCGATATAGGCCAAAGAAATCGGAGTTGATATATTAAGAGTACCCTCGCGGTAACACTCACCCTAACCGGTAATTGTATCGGCCGACGCTTCGGGGCGGTAGATCACCGTTGAGAACTCCGTGACATGGTTTTGTTTTGGCCGCTTGCAAAATACCGCTCCGAATAATCCAGAAATGGAAGCGAAAAACGAAACTTTAGCCGGCCGGAGAAAAGCAAAATCTAACTTTCGCATAGCAAAACACCGAAATAGATCGAACGCTTCGAAGTGACACTGGAAACGGTATTGCAGCGGGGGGCTTTTGGCTGTTTTTAATCTTCCCAAACGCGCGCGATTTATTTGCGATGAGAAAGCCATGAAACATTATAGCGGGTGATTCCATATGGCATTTGCATACGTTCCACTTTGGGTCAGGTGAAAAAACTGCGTAAATTAAGAAAGGAAGCCTCAAGACCACACGCCCGGTGACGTCCGCTTGTGGTTCTTGCAGTTTCAACAGCAGCCGAAGACACACATACACACGTGTGGTGAAAAAAGACAAGCGGAAAGTGAAGTTGTGGATGCTGCTCTTGATCGCGAAAGACGATTTCATCAATTTGATTGGAAATAAAGAAATCGCGCCAAACAATCATCACGCTTATAGTTTCACCCTCAAGGAAAGAGCGGTAGAAAGTGATCGGGCGTGCGGGGGATCAGGCGTGAAACGATATCGATTTCGGAACCACCGATTTCGGATGCTGCCAATTTCCGGCGCGGATCAACCGGCGACAGGCAGATGGTGCTGAAGGAGATGGAGGAAGAGAGTGGTCATTTGCAATCTTAACTCGAGCTCTTCATCTCAAACCGGCTTGATTGGGCACGTCAGCATCAAAGCGTGCGGTGGAGAGAAAGATGCCCTGCCGATGGGGCTTGTTGGCGCGGAAGGAGATGAGCGTTGAACTAATTTCAGCATCGGCGATAGCGCGAATACCGATATCACGATAATTAGGCCACTGAAACGGAGAGTACCATTAAATCGTTAATTTGCTGTTGCGGCGAACGCATTAGACGCCTTCAATGTGTCTCTCGCTGCGTAATGAGAAGGAGTGTTTTTCCTTTTTTTTGCTTGCTATTGGATGGATCAGCGGATTTCTCGAGGCACAGCGGAGAGTACGATTGTAGAATGCAAAAGTTTCCGGCAGAGCACAGAGAGCTTGGTGTTACGCTACGACTCTTGTTTGGTTTTTCTTTGCAGCTACTCTTTGGATGCCAAGTGTTCATCCGAGGTGACGAACTGCTGGACTCGGAGGAGCCACCTGAGGGGTAAGTGAATTGGTTTTTTTTTATAACGTAACTTAAAGTCCAGAAATTGTTTTCTAGTCATTGTCAATTTGATAAGAAACTTAATAATATATGTAGTGAGTATATTAAGTTATAGCTATTTTGCAACAGTACTTTTGTTTTGAAGATTGTTTTTTTAAATTAATGTATTTTGTAAGGAACTTGTCAAACAATCAGTATTTTTTAAGTTTCTTCCTCAAGTGACTGTCTGTTTCTGTTTGTAGCACTATACTAGAAAACCAAAAATCAATTTTGGAGAATAAACCAAGGACCAATGGTGACAAAGAAAATAAGCTTGCGCCAGTCGAGCAGTGTTGAAACCAATGAAAAAGTATATTTCACAAAGAAAAACATAATTGTCTTCAGCGAAATGTATCGTCGCAAGTTTCATAAAGTGGCGCCATCTGTTAATGTGTAGTAAAACTAAAGTTTTTTTTAGTGTTCTGGATGCTCGCATTTTTCCAGTGATTTTTTATTCACTGTTTGTCCTCAAAACGCAAGTTTTAGTACATGTTTTAGTACAAACAATTATCTATTTTTTATCCATTTGTTCATGAGATAGACATTTCTATGTGTTTTAATATGTAATGGAAATACTGCATATTTGTTATTTTTATTTTTTAGCCCGAATGTTGTAAAAATAGATAAAATTTTATAAAAAGGAACGAACCAGTTTTTGAACATCGGAGATGGAACATTCTCAAAAGGTTTCAATGTATGTACTGATAACCCAGTACGATAACCCAGTAGGCAACACCTAGAAAACTATCTAGCTCACACAGAAAAACATAGTAGTCATTTGCTAAATGAGTTTAGTGGTGCCATCTGTTGACGTTTAGCATAACTAAAGTCGATTTTAGATTTGATAGGATTGCAATTGCAATAGATTTACAGCTTTTTGGGTTTAATCTGGAGTTTTTGGGAGTTTACCACAATTAAGCCCAAACTAATAACCTTCTCTTCCACAAATAGATACTATGCGTTCATAGAATCACCGTCAGCCGTTCCGCCAAAGGTCCGTTCGCCGCCCTATACGCTGGTATATTATTTATTATGAACATGGATTCATACTTACACTGTTGTTGTCGTGGAGCAGCTGATTCCAAACTTTCCTTGCAGAAGTTTTCTAACTTTGCGATAGACCACGAATGGTAGATGTCGGGTGATAGTCTAATATGCAATAGAAGCTAACCGTGCATCTTCCTAAGTATCCTACGAGAGGCGTCGGATCCGTACCCGTACCAGTGCTGTATTTCTACAACACTGTCTACAGAACTACAGAATTTACGTTTAGCTTTTCCTTTAAATCTTAAACAGTAGGTAGGTAAAACAAATTCTTCAGTTCCAACAAATCCACATTCCTTTAAATCATATTACCTTCCGCAACAATATCAGTTCGTAATTAAAGCGGTGCCGATGGTTTTTTCCAGATCAATATCGGTCGAATTCGATCAGTGGTGCTAGGTTTTAGACACGACAGGCAAGACGATCGCACAGTAAAACACTTGATTTTCGATACAGTGTTGAACGCGTTAAGAATAGAGAGCATTTTGATCATCGTTGTAGTATTTTACTACATCTTATATTTGTATTAGATCGTCTTCTAGTGTTGTTGGTAAAAGTGTCCTAGTATTTTTTCTTCAATATTAACGTAAAAGTTGATACTTTTAATTTGTGTCGTCTGAACGATTCACTGTTAAAATAGCATTTTGAGATAAAAAGCAAGAAAATCGTTCAAAATTTTCAAAGACGTATTCCTTACGTAAGAAAAAACTAAAGCTCACGATAGTGGTACAAGGCTCATCACAACAATATGTTTCATAATAAAGTATTTCCCCTTTATTTTGATGATATTTCCTGTGAAATACCCTGAGAGCTTGTCATTGTGTTTGAAAAAAGCAAACATATTTTGTGTATTTTTCATGTGTTCTAGGTAATGATCGCGTCGCATCTTTCGCGACCTCATCAGTACCACTGGGTGTTTTCATTGCCCCTCATATTTATCAGCAAACACTTTTTGCACTAATAACACCTCTAGACATGATTTCTGCGAATCATGATTATCTTCTTTAACCCCATCATGCAGTAATTGAACTCAATAATTTGGTCACCGATCTGGTAGGAAATGCAGTTTGATAGTTCCCGTACCATGCACTTCTCCGATTCAACGCGGAAGACGGTGCTACGCAATGGTGGGTTGCGCATTTGGATTATAGAAGCCATGACTCCATCCTGGCGCACTTCGAAGGGCGAACGTAGTGGGTTAGACGCTTGTCCCCCCAACAATTGAAGTGTTGTGGCCAACATCGTACCTTTTTGTAAGGGTAGCATTTTTGGCGGTGAGGGGGCGAGGCCACCGTAATAACTGTTGATGCGCCAAAAAGTGTAAACGGTCAACTCAAACCTTCGGTTGCGCGAGTTAGAGTGAATCGTATGTAGATGTTTGTTCATAATGGTTAAGACCACATCCGAGCCTTCTCAAGACGGCTCCCTTATCTCATCCACCGAGCCGTTTATCGAATACGGCTTGGGGGGCGTCCGATAGGCACGCTCGACACAGCCGCGGCAAACAGCTAAACAGCGGGTCGATAGAACAAATGTACCTACGCGTATCCGATATTTCTATTAGCAGCACCCTTAATATAGTATCATAAATGTTTCGTAGCTATATCTGCTCTTACATTTCCTACAACGAATATGTCTCCACTTGGCCTTATAAAAACATTTTACCGACTGCCGCCAGTTTCATCAATAAAACGTTTCCTTTTGATAAAACATTTCCACTTAGCATTTCCTTCAAATCTTGAAAAGTAGGTTGGCAAAAGAAAATCTCCAGTTCGACCAAATTCACAGCCCTTTCAGTCTTATTACTTTTCACAACCTTCCGCAACAATATCAGTTCGTAATTAAAGCGGTGCCGATGGTTTTTGTCTTATGGATGATATAGACACGCCATGCAAGACGATCGCACGGTAAAACACTTGATTTTCGATACAGTGTTGAACTTGTTAAGAAAGGAGAACATTTTGATTATCGTTGTAGTATTTTACTACATCATATATTTGTATTAGATCGTCTGCTAGTGTTGTTGGTAAAAGTTTCCGAGTGTTTTTCATTCAATATGAAAAAAATGTTGATACTTTTTATTAGTGTCGTCTGATCTATTCACTGTTGAATTAACATTTTGAAACGAAAAGCTACAAAATCGTTCAAAATTTTCAAAAACTTATTACTTACGTAAGAAAAATCAAAGTTCACGATAATGGTTAGATTAGATTAGAGCTTGTCGCATCTTTCAACGAATAGATTAGCTACCCTGCTACCCTAGCATCCAGTTCCCCACAGTAGGTTAATACATTAAATAAGTCTAGTCCCTATCAAAGTCATATTCCACGCTGATCAACTTCGTCAATAAAATGGTCTGTTCATAAACACTCATCAAACGTTCGTCAGTTTTCCTACTGTTGATACACATCTTCCATTCAAAAGTTTAGTAAACTTTCAAATACATAAAATTTTCTTCGCTTCCTTGGCGGGATCCATTGCAAAGTGCATGTTGGAAAACGAAAAATATTCTGGATGTTTTGCAAAAATGTATGGAAGCGCGGCAAAATCATATTACCTTCCGCAACCTTCCGCAACAATATCAGTTCGTAATTAAAGCGTTGCCGATGGTTTTTGCCTTATGGATGCTATAGACACGCCATGCAAGACGATCGCACGGTAAAACACTTGATTTTCGATACAGTGTTGAACGTGTTAAGAAAGGAGAACATTTTGACTATCGTTGTAGTATTTTACTACATCATAGATTTGTATTAGATCGTCTGCTAGTGTTGTTGGTAAAAGTTTCCGAGTGTTTTTCATTCAATATGAAAAAAAATGTTGATACTTTTTATTTTTTTTTTATTTTTTATTTTTTATTTTTTTATTTTTTTATACCTCTTCCTCCAACGGCACGACAAGCCATTGCCTGGCTCGTGCGCTTCCCCTCGCACATGTACTTGCTTCTCTCTCTAGCACACGTGAACGTACCTCCCCTCCGCAGGTTTCCCTTCGTTTCCCACCCCCTCTGCCCACAAATGTGACGCATTTTGTTGACAGGGGAGCGTCAATGCTACCTACCAAACGAAATGATCATTTTTTGGATGAAAAATTAGTACTAATTAACTAAGAACGCTATGCACAATTATTTCTACAACGTTTGACGTGCTCTTTTCACCATTGGTTTGAATATTTGTAGTCGTTTGATATGTCAAACAATTATGGATTGCAGATCGGCAACCGATACAGAAACATGTTCGTACTCTTAACACGCCTTTTCATTCTTTCTTTCATCTGAAATTACGCAAATCATATTCTCAGTACGTCATAAACCATTTATTTAAAAAATCACGATCATATTTTAAAAAGGTTTACGTCTTATTTACATAGTAAAAGTAATGCTAATGTGTGTGTGAGCTTGTGTATTTGTAGAGATTACAAGCGCAAGACGTTTCCGCGAGGTCAGCAAACAAACTACCACAGCCGCGCAGGTGGTACATAACAGTGTAATGCACATGGCACACTACAGCAGCGTGTTTCTGTGCAAACCTCGCGAAACGAAATGCATGCGAAAATCCCAGAGCCTATTTTGTGTTTTGCTTTTGTAAGGAGCTACACGGAGGGAGCCAGACAGCAGACTGCCTGCCTCATTACCGTGCTTCGCTGTTGTGTCTGTTTGTGTTGTGTTTTCCCCCCGAGAGTAACAGATTAAAAGAAGTAGTAGAGAAGTACACCGCAACCGATTCCTATGCAGCTGTGCAGCGCGCCCTTTTGTGCTGGTTTTATAAATATGTCACCCGAATGTCACCCCGGCCAAGGAACTTACTGGGTGCCTCCCAGGGGCTCGGGTGATGCACCCTCTCCTAAAGCACTCATCTAGTAGGTCCAGTCTTACTAATTTTGGCCGTAACTCAAATATTGCGATCTCCCGCCCAGCGCCCAGCGGGTTGGATCTTGCTCTTAGTAGTGAAATAAATAATAAATAATCTGCCGTGCCGCATCATCCAGTCAGTCCGTCGATTTGAGCGTTACCATGCCTCGTGTCGCACGTACGGTGTGCGGTACGATGCATCTTCTTATATTGCTAGGATGGGGAAGGGGGTGGAGGCAGGAGGAGAGGTGATCCGGGAACGTTGCATCAGTCTTCTTACAGATCCGGCGATGGTCGCTTCCGCACGTATTTGGCAAAGTAATCTGGTCGCCAGCACTTGCAGGAGCCGGGAATGAGGAACCAATCGTAGTAGAGTCGCACCTGGAAGCACCCAATCTCGTCGTGTCCGTCGCAGTGCTGGTTTTGCTTGGCCGTAGAGGCGGCCGCCGTCGGCGCTTGTGGCTGCTGCTGTTGCTGCTGCGGGCCACCACCGTTGACGCTGCTCTCGTACACGTTGTCCGTGGGCAACCCGGCGCGCTTCTGCAGATACTGCTGGTACGCCTGGAAGTCCTGGATGGAGGGCGCGGTGGTGGTGGTGGTGGTCGGTGCCGTCGCGGCCTGCTCCTCCGCGTTCGGGTAGAAGATTTCGGCCACCAGCAGGCTAACCCAGCGCGGGGACGACAGACATCCCCCGTCCAGGTAGTGACAGCGGGCCTGCAGACAGCGCGTCACTTCGACCGTCTGCGTGAAGTAACCCTCGTACGGAATTTGCACCACGTAGCGCCACGAGCCCTGGTAGTTCTTCGCGAACACCGGCGTCGCGTACTCGACCTTCGCCGGGCAGGGCGTCGGTGGACCCTCGTACCGGGGCGGCGGCGGATAGGCAGCGGCTTCCTCACGTCGTTCCGCCACCAGCTTGCTGCTGATCGGTTCGCCCTGGATGGCACGGTACAGCGCACAGAAGACGCCACCACCATCGCAGAACTTGCGCGGAGCCCGGATGTCCTCTTCCACGCGCCGTTCCTCCTCCATGCGCATCGCCTTGCCCATGCGGCGTCCGATGCTGAAACGTAAAGCACGAACAGATCATTGCACAGAAGCTACAGTATGGCGCCAGCTCGTCAGCCATTACCCGTTGTCGTCGAACTGATCGACCGGCTCGTCTGGAATGATCTGCGTCACCTTCGGCAGCGTATCGTCCGCCTTCAGGACGGGAAGAGTTTTCGAGAGGAATTTCAGCGTCTGGTTGCGGATCAGCTCACTGATGCGAAGGGAATGAAACGAGGCGTAAACGGATTAGTGGATGGGCACTTGACACTAGGGGGAAATGGGGCAAACTTACAACGGATACGGTTCGCCCAGCACATTCTGCTTCATGGGGTTGCGCGGAATTTTACCCTTGTTCAAATCGCCGCATAGGTTGTTGGCGGACACGTACGGTTTAGGGTTGGTCGCTTCCTTACATTCGATGTTGATGTGCGTATAGGGCGGCGAACGGACCTTTGGCGGAACGGCTGACGGTGATTCTATGAACGCATAGTATCTATTTGTGGAAGAGATCTCCTTCAGCACCATCTGCCTGTCGCCGGTTGATCCGCGCCGGAAATTGGCAGCATCCGAAATCGGTGGTTCCGAAATCGATATCGTTTCACGCCTGATCCCCCGCACGCCCGATCACTTTCTACCGCTCTTTCCTTGAGGGTGAAACTATAAGCGTGATGATTGTTTGGCGCGATTTCTTTATTTCCAATCAAATTGATGAAATCGTCTTTCGCGATCAAGAGCAGCATCCACAACTTCACTTTCCGCTTGTCTTTTTTCACCACACGTGTGTATGTGTGTCTTCGGCTGCTGTTGAAACTGCAAGAACCACAAGCGGACGTCACCGGGCGTGTGGTCTTGAGGCTTCCTTTCTTAATTTACGCAGTTTTTTCACCTGACCCAAAGTGGAACGTATGCAAATGCCATATGGAATCACCCGCTATAATGTTTCATGGCTTTCTCATCGCAAATAAATCGCGCGCGTTTGGGAAGATTAAAAACAGCCAAAAGCCCCCCGCTGCAATACCGTTTCCAGTGTCACTTCGAAGCGTTCGATCTATTTCGGTGTTTTGCTATGCGAAAGTTAGATTTTGCTTTTCTCCGGCCGGCTAAAGTTTCGTTTTTCGCTTCCATTTCTGGATTATTCGGAGCGGTATTTTGCAAGCGGCCAAAACAAAACCATGTCACGGAGTTCTCAACGGTGATCTACCGCCCCGAAGCGTCGGCCGATACAATTACCGGTTAGGGTGAGTGTTACCGCGAGGGTACTCTTAATATATCAACTCCGATTTCTTTGGCCTATATCGAGGATGGGGAGCAGCAGAAATATATGTATATATGAAGAAAAAAACATGCACGCACACCTTTTGCATTCTACAATCGTACTCTCCGCTGTGCCTCGAGAAATCCGCTGATCCATCCAATAGCAAGCAAAAAAAAGGAAAACCACTCCTTCTCATTACGCAGCGAGAGACACATTGAAGGCGTCTAATGCGTTTGCCGCAAGAGCAAATTAACGATTTAATGGTACTCTCCGTTTCAGTGGCCTAATTATCGTGATATCGGTATTCGCGCTATCGCCGATGCTCATAGAAATGTCTATCTCATGAACAAATGGATAAAAAATAGATAATTGTTTGTACTAAAACATGTACTAAAACTTGCGTTTTTGAGGAAAATCACTGCAAAATGCGTTCATCCAGAACACTAAAAAAAACTTTAGTTTTACTACACATCAACAGATGGCGCCACTTTATGAAAGTTGCGACGATACATTACGCTGCAGACAATTATGTTTTTCTTTGTGAAATATACTTTTTCATTGGTTTCAACACTGCTCGACTGGCGCAAGCTTATTTTCTTTGTCACCAATGGTCCTTGGTTTATTCTCAAAAATTGATTTTTGGTTTTCTAGTATAGTGCTACAAACAGAAACAGACAGTCACTTGAGGAAGAAACTTAAAAAATACTGATTGTTTGACAAGTTCCTTACAAAATACATTAATTAAAAAAACAATCTTCAAAACAAAAGTACTGTTGCAAAATAGCTATAACTTAATATACTCACTACATATATTATTAAGTTTCTTATCAAATTGACAATGACTAGAAAACAATTTCTGGACTTTAAGTTACGTTATAAAAAAAAACCAATTCACTTACCCCTCAGGTGGCTCCTCCGAGTCCAGCAGTTCGTCACCTCGGATGAACACTTGGCATCCAAAGAGTAGCTGCAAAGAAAAACCAAACAAGAGTCGTAGCGTAACACCAAGCTCTCTGTGCTCTGCCGGAAACTTTTGCATTCTACAATCGTACTCTCCGCTGTGCCTCGAGAAATCCGCTGATCCATCCAATAGCAAGCAAAAAAAAGGAAAAACACTCCTTCTCATTACGCAGCGAGAGACACATTGAAGGCGTCTAATGCGTTCGCCGCAACAGCAAATTAACGATTTAATGGTACTCTCCGTTTCAGTGGCCTAATTATCGTGATATCGGTATTCGCGCTATCGCCGATGCTGAAATTAGTTCAACGCTCATCTCCTTCCGCGCCAACAAGCCCCATCGGCAGGGCATCTTTCTCTCCACCGCACGCTTTGATGCTGACGTGCCCAATCAAGCCGGTTTGAGATGGAGAGCTCGAGTTAAGATTGCAAATGACCTCTCTCTTCCTCCACCTCCTTCAGCACCATCTGCCTGTCGCCGGTTGATCCGCGCCGGAAATTGGCAGCATCCGAAATCGGTGGTTCCGAAATCGATATCGTTTCACGCCTGATCCCCCGCACGCCCGATCACTTTCTACCGCTCTTTCCTTGAGGGTGAAACTATAAGCGTGATGATTGTTTGGCGCGATTTCTTTATTTCCAATCAAATTGATGAAATCGTCTTTCGCGATCAAGAGCAGCATCCACAACTTCACTTTCCGCTTGTCTTTTTTCACCACACGTGTGTATGTGTGTCTTCGGCTGCTGTTGAAACTGCAAGAACCACAAGCGGACGTCACCGGGCGTGTGGTCTTGAGGCTTCCTTTCTTAATTTACGCAGTTTTTTCACCTGACCCAAAGTGGAACGTATGCAAATGCCATATGGAATCACCCGCTATAATGTTTCATGGCTTTCTCATCGCAAATAAATCGCGCGCGTTTGGGAAGATTAAAAACAGCCAAAAGCCCCCCGCTGCAATACCGTTTCCAGTGTCACTTCGAAGCGTTCGATCTATTTCGGTGTTTTGCTATGCGAAAGTTAGATTTTGCTTTTCTCCGGCCGGCTAAAGTTTCGTTTTTCGCTTCCATTTCTGGATTATTCGGAGCGGTATTTTGCAAGCGGCCAAAACAAAACCATGTCACGGAGTTCTCAACGGTGATCTACCGCCCCGAAGCGTCGGCCGATACAATTACCGGTTAGGGTGAGTGTTACCGCGAGGGTACTCTTAATATATCAACTCCGATTTCTTTGGCCTATATCGAGGATGGGGAGCAGCAGAAATATATGTATATATGAAGAAAAAAACATGCACGCACACGAGACGGGCAGAAACGAATGCATGAAAAATGGCTCACCTTCCGGCGACTTCCACCTTCCTTGATGCTAATCTTCTGGTCGGTCGAGTTTCGAGTGCCCAAGCCTCGGGAAGTGGTTCGACACTCGTGCATTTCGCATTCCCTAGTAATCGACTAACCGACGGTGCATGTGCGCTCGAGACGTATGGCCGGCCAGCTAACCCAACAGCAGCGTATACAGCTGTGCCTTGGTCGGTTTGGTCCCGCTCGCCCGGGAATTGCCGGAATGTCGGTGCGAGTGTGTGTGTGTGTACGCGAGTAATACGTTGTTCCATTTTTTCCCAAGTCCTTCCGCTTCTCCCAACCGCCCCGTTTTGCCGGACCCGTCGAACGACGGCGACGGCGACGACGGATATGCTATATTTGGGGAAGGCAAGTACATGAAATGGGCACAGAAACCCGGTGCACTCTCGACGTGCCTACGCTGTACTCGCGTTCCGGGGCCCGTTTGTGGAGTGTTGCACGAGAGCGCGAAAGAGGTATAAACACTTGCAGCTGATCGTTTATCGGGTGGCTTGTGGAATACTCTCAGCGGAACCCATTGCCGGTTCAAGATCGAGCACGAGCCGCAACTCCAGCTAGAGTGTTTTCCTAAACTCTGGAGTACGGACCAGACGAAAATCGAGAAACAGGTATAAATAATTGAATAAAAAATACAATTGCTACTTAATGTGGTACTCAAAGCTTAAGCTGCAGCTATTGGTAGCTCATGCCTCATGCACAATACTTATAGCTAGCAATGCAAATAAACACTAATCTAAGTAAAAACAATCGAATTAATTACATTTTTTCAAGAACTAATCGAATAACAGTATCACAATTCTCTTCGAAGCTTCCAGAGAGCGAAAAAACTATTCAATTTCCCCAAAAAACCGCGTCCAAAACAAAAGACTTCAATGCGCCCCTCGCTCGGGTGGGAAGCGAAAAAACAAGCGACGAACCTCCCCCCGAAGCATTCTCCATTTCGTCATGGGCCAACGCGGCGTACATCCTCTCCTTCATTACAATCTTACTCCTGTCTCATTTGGGGCCTTTTTTCCGCTGCCTTTGGGGCCGGCCGAACCTTCGATTCGACATACGGAACGGTTCTTCCGTTCGAAAATAACCGTTTGTTGATTCGGTTTCGGTTCAAAGGTTGATTATCGATTAACGAGCCACGATTAGAACAGGCCTGCTTTCGGTTCGTAACGCATGCAGCGCCCTTTTAGTGTGTTTTTCATCCTGCCTTCGTAATGAGTCAACGGCACCCATACATTGAGGGGGGGGGGGGTATACATTTTGCTCATTACTGGACCGCTCCTGTAATTCTGAAGCGGTTCGAGATATGCAACCCCGTGTGCGCAAAGAAAGGTCCATCAATTAAAGCGAATAGCAGAAACGGCGCAAAAAAAAA
>KZ068372.1:19090-30386 GCA_002091845.1 Anopheles cracens | reverse complement strand
TTAACTTGTGCGCTTATATTGACCGTCATGAAATTTGCTGGAAAGACAGGTTTTTACTCCCTGAACAAGTTTTAGAGGTATCCTTTGCAACGCCTGGGATAAGCTCAAATAAGGACAGAGGAAAAATGTCCAGAAAGAGAAATAAAAGAGAGAAAAAGAGACAGAGGACTGCCATCATCATATCGCAAACAATAAATGAAGTAGTATTAAGGTTCGCATAACAATTCATACCTTGAGAATCATAAATAATCAACAGGAACTTGTTGAAAACTCATGCCCTTATAGCGTGCATATTAAGATTATTGCTGGATTGATGTTGGCTATGGATAGGTGCACAATACAGGTACATGTGTGATGTGCACATTTAAACTCTCATCCATCCATTATCTTGGAGTTAATTCGAAGCTGCCTCACTCTGGACTACCTGCCAAGAGCTACGAAGCTCTTTCCAACCTGAAAAAGGATGTCTTCTGTCTGTTACCAGCAGCAGCAGGGTGGCTTTACAAAAAATAATTATTGCTTACACTTTTAACACCATACCTCACAGAACGATAAACCAGCACGAGAGAAGAACAATAGCCGGCAATAGCATACAGGATGATTGTTGTTGCAACTAATGATCAAACGCCCGCCCAGAATCCCCACACACGCACACACAGAGCGAGCTCCGTGGAGAGTAGAACACTATCTACCAGTATTCGGTACCTGCACCTTACGCTGTAACCCGATAAGCGGAAAGACGAAGAAAATGCAACGCTTGTGCGGGTCGATGGAATGAAATCCACACCGCTTTGCCTGAACAAAAAAAAAATCCGTTCCAACCAAGGATCGGTCGCTTTTCAGCGGAATCCATCCATTACGGTTTCCTGGAGCCTCATGCACAGCTCGGTTAATCACATAAAACAGGGGATCGGTGCGGGTCAGGCGTGCGGGATAGAGTGAAATTTGAAGGAACGAAAGACAAAAATGCGTTCATAATGCATTCGCTAAGGATTACGGCATTTTTTGTTTCTTCCAATCTAACTCGCGGTGTTCCAGTGTATACGGCTGCATGCCTTGTCTCTGCCTGTGTTTAGGAGGAAAGACTTGAATGCTCGACTAAACCACCATCGGGGAGGACTTCTGTGAACAGTCTACCTTTTAGGTCTGTATTGGAACATCGAAAGCAGAAATGTTTTGGTGTGATAGTTGATTAGTTCGGTTATGGATAAAAGCCCCGAAATATGCCTAGTAAAGGGAGAACATTTGTGTTTTTTGCAATTCCTGGATATCTAGATTCCTAAATAAAGTTCGTATGCTAGAAAGTAACGCCTTCTAAAAAGGTGTGGCACTGTATGAAATCTATAAGTTACTATTATGATAATTTAGGGCACAGAACTAGCAGGAGAGCCATTCTAACACAGTTGCATTCCATATCCTGTTCTTGATGCATAGCGGGGAAGAAACAATAAATGGAACCAGCACGAAATCCATGCAAACAATTTGAAATAAAAAAAGATATCCAACAAAGAGGACCTCTGCATTTACCCGAAACCCGAAGCGCAACGAACCGGAGCATTTTAATGATTTGATGTGTGTATCGGGTGTGCTGCCCTAGGCGCAAGCGGAACCGTTTCGGCATGTAACATGCTGGGGAGGTCTGGAGAGATTGTGTACGATACAGCACGGGACGTCCTGGGGTGTGTCGGACGGGAGAAGGTGGCACAGGAGAGTGAAGAACAAAAACGGTTCCACCCCGGGATTGGAGGGCACAATGAAGTGTATGGCGAATCGCTATGCACAAACTTCCTCCCTGGACTGGAGTCTGGAGGTGGTGACCGTTGTCTAGGTTAACCTCTCTGGGGCGTCTCAGCCTTCAAGGACCGGAATCCCAAGGATCAAATGAACCAAACGGAGGGAACCCGACCGTTAACGTTTCCACGGCATCGCATCGGCATATATGCAGCTTTTCTTGCCTGCAGACCGACATACCGACACATTTTATGCAGTTTCCTTTCCTTTTACACTGCTCGTTCGCATGTTTCAGGATGGGATTGTTTGCTTTCTTGCAACACACGATGCAGGCAAGCAGTGTGCCACCGGAGGAGCAACAGTGCAGGATGTGGCCGTGAAACGGATCTCTCGAATGCGTCGTCAAAGGAACGGTTGGTTGCCGCTGTGCGTGTGTGTGTGACCTGAAAAAAGGACCCGGCGCGAGGGGCTGCTGCTGCGCGAGATTGCCAAAAATGGATTGGACCGATTGTAAGGTCCTTGTTGGGAATTTAGAGCTAAGCTTTGCACACTTTTCGTTCACCTTGATGTACCCCTTGATGAGATTCCGCTTTCGGAAGGATGCGGTGTACGTTTAAGCAGGAAAATAACACTAGCCGATGGAACCGAATAGCGAACAAACATAAACTTTCGTCGCACCCGTCGTGTTTTTTTCTTTGCTGCTTCCTGCTTTGTCCTCAGAAGGAGTCAACAAGGAATGGAAAACGATTTAGATTTCATTGTAAATGTTAGATGTATGCTCTGTTGTCCTTCCTGGAAGGAAACGAACACTACTCAATTCCATTGTAGTTTTTTCTTTTCTTTTTTGCAAATGTTTTCCTGTTTTTTCAAATTTTATTCATTCTCTCGGTAGAACCCAATTGAATGGGTTTGAGTGTAAATGTTTCATGTCTTATTTATATTATGTCTATATTTAACATAAAGCAGAAAACTTGTATGTATCCAGAGTGTTGTTGGAGAACAATATTCTTCTTTAAAACGTGTTGTTTTTTATTTACAAAATAACACAATGAACTAAGCGTTAGTGAGAATGAACTCAAAATGAATATCGGGTCGTACATTCCAGAAGCGTACGAAATTTCCGATTTATTTTATTGTCTTTTATCAACTTCACTGTTCACATTTTTTTTATTTCAAGCTACTCTTCACTCACCATTGATCTAAGATAACAAGTTACGATTTAAGACATCAACAACTCGCCATCCTGACCAGAACATCTTCAGGAACTTCGATCGCTGCCAGGAGCGTACGTTACTGGAGATTTTCATTTTTAAAAACGTGTTATGTGCTCATTTAAAAATAAAACTACTTCTACTTCAACATTGTATCTACTTTATAGATGTCATGGATCAATCACATTCAATCCATTCATCTAATGTTTTTACTTAACGATAATTCTATTCATTTTTTTGTCACACCATAATGCATTATCGTATACGCTATAGAATAAGTCATATAATGTTAACTACATGAGCAAACACATGGAGGTGTTCTAGAAAAGTCGAGCAGACATAGACGAACATTTATTGTCTTACAAATCTGATTGCTTTCTGTCGTTGACAGACATACAGAGCAATAGTGGTTATAACCTGTTATGTCAAAGATGATCGTTGAAATGAATTCTTTTTACGTATATGACATTTGTTAGGGGAGGTCCTTGTATTGTTATGTATATACAGAGTTCATAGTTGAGATTTATGACTGATTGAGTGATAAATGTTATATGGCGGTAATGCACCTATCCTGAACTGCTTGAACAGGTTTCTTCCAATATATAAATATCCGGGTTTGTAATGTCACTACCCCGTGAATTCTGTCTCGGTTGGCGATCACGGCTTGTGGAAAGGAAAAAGGCAGACTAATGTGTGAAAGATGACACTACGAGGGTTCGGTTTCGATATAAAGTAAACCAATTTCCTGTTCCGTTTTAACTGGAGTGGGAAAGGATGAGAAAGTGGAAACCTTATACATTATACAGGTCGATCCAACCACAGTATTCTTGTTGCATTCTTCGTGATGATCATTTTATTTATAAATGAAATTCGTTATTCTTCTCATGCATTCATTATTGATATTGCTTTATGAAAAGCACACTGCTTTAAAACCTTGAAATACAATACTAATTGCTTCAGCTACCGCAACACCCATACATCGAACCCCCCCCCCCTGGTGGCGCAGGAGGCGGTGGCCCCTCATCGAACGGTCCGCTGGTCGGCGGTGTGCTGTCCGAACCGCACTGCGATGTGCACGGCGAAGCGCTGCGCTATCTGTGCGAGTCGTGCAAGAAGGTCGTCTGCCAGGAATGTACGCTGTGGGACCACAAAGACCACTCGTGCATTCCGGTGGCGAACATTTCGCATGGCGCCTCCGACAAGATTTTGTCGATACTGGAAAGCGGCAAGCTGGGCACGAAGTACATCAAGGCCAGCATCGATCGCGCCGTCACGTACTCGCAGGCCGTCGAACGGGACGCGATGGAGGCGTCGGCGCGTATTCGCAAGGCGATGCGTCACTTCATACTCGCCGCGGAGGATCGAGAGCGCACGCTGCTGGATCGGGTGGATAAATTCCGGCAGCAGAAGCTTACCTCACTGTCGGATCAGATGGCCGGCTTGCGGGCGGCACTGGCGGGACTTTCCCAGACGTCCGATATGCTGACGAAGGCACTCGATTCGGTACCGATGATGGGCAGTATGGAAATCGCGAAGACGCTCACGACGGGCGAAAGCCAGATGGAACAGTTTGCGGCCATGTACAAGAATCTACAGCCGAAGGAGGAGTTTATCACGTTCGTGGCACCGAACTTTGAGCTACTGCAAGAGATCCGCATGCAAGGTGATGTGATGTTGGTCGGTCAGCGCAGCAACTCAGTATCTTCGAACGGATCAGGCAGCACGTCGCTCCAGGGTCCGTCTGGCCCGAACGGTGGGGGTGGCATAAGCTCCGGTGGCAATGGGGTCGGAGGTGCTGGAGTGGTTGGATCCGTCGGTAACATTCTTACCCGTCGCCCGATCGTCCGTAGCACGACTCCGGCTCAGCGCATCGGCTCCGCCTCGTCCTGGGATCAGATGGGAAAGGGGGGAGCACCGCTCGGTTCATCCGTGCTCGGGTCCTCCCCGACGTCCTTCGGCATCGGACCGATACCGGGCGCGCCGATACTCGGGCAATGCATTCCCGGTTGCAATAATCATGTCGCCGCCAAACCAGCCGTCGGTCCGAGCCTCACGTTCGGCTTCGATGGACACGAGGACGGACAAGTTTCGCGACCCTGGGGCATAACGGTGGACAAGGACGGCCAGATTCTGGTGGCCGACCGGCGCAACAATCGCGTGCAGATTTTCTACCCCGACGGTTCGTTCAAGCTAAAGTTCGGCTCGAAGGGTACAGCCAACGGGCAGTTCGATCTGCCGGCTGGGATCTGCACGGACGGACAGGGACGCATCATCGTCGTCGACAAGGACAACCACCGGGTGCAGGTGTTCTCGGCTTCCGGGTTGTTTTTGCTCAAGTTCGGTAGCTACGGTAAGGAGTGCGGCCAGTTCCAGTACCCGTGGGATGTGGCGGTAAACACGAAGGGAGAGATACTGGTGACAGACTCGCGGAACCACCGGATTCAGTTGTTTAGCCCGGATGGTTTGTTCATTTCGCGCTACAGCTTCGATGGCGTTAATCACAGCCGCTACCTGAAAGGTTTGACGACGCCGCGTGGTGCGTGCTTCACGCCGCAGGGTGATATCATCATTTCCGACTTCGAAAATCACCGTCTCCTGCTTATCGATGCGACGCTCTCAAAGGTAAGTAAATACTTCCAGCACAACTGTAGATAGAGTTGTCATTTGGTAGAAAAGTTTCTTATCATTTTTCCACATTTGCCGAGATGACTGCATCTTCTGCTAACTAGTTGATAGTTTCATAAATTCTTGACCATATATGTGATTTAATTTGTTATCTAAAACTGAATAATTGGTAGTAATATATGTCTGCATACGACAGGAACGTCAGATAACTATAGAACGTTGAGAACTTTAACTTTAGCGTTTTAGAACTTTAAAACAATGATAAAAAACAACTACGATAGTAATAAAACAATATAAACATAGTTTGGAAAGTTGGTTGTAAACCTTAAATTCTTTTAAAAAAAAATAGGCACATCATCCGAGAAGATTAGTTTAGGTGCGTTTGATGCAAAGAATTGATTAATTTTCGATCCTTTTCAGGTACTTGCCGCAAAGGGACACGAGGGATCCGCTGTGCATGAGTTTAGCCGACCGTCGGGCATTTGCTGTGACGACGATGGCCGTGTGATCGTAGCCGACTCGAAAAACCAACGTGTGCTGGTGTTTTCGCCCCAGCTAGAGTTCCTCTGGGCGGTAGGTGGTCTGTTGCGGTTTCTGCAAGGTTTTCGTTATTACATTATGTACTCTTCTTTCCGCACGATTAGGTTGAAATACGTCCGTCGTCGAATGGTTTGCTAGCGATCGGTATGGACGAAAAGGATCGTCCGAGCGATGTCGCCCTGCTACCGGACGGTCGTCTCGTCGTCATGGTGGAAACATCACCGGACGCGCGCGACCAGTGCAGCCCGCAAAAGACGTTCATTCAAATTTACTAATCCCCTTTGTGCCATGTGAGAGCACCGGTGCGGTCGTACCGTAACCGGGAAGTAGTATGCACGAACAGGAAGGAGAAGTGAGCGTTCGAACACCAAACTGCCAAAAATTTTAATTGATTTGTTTTCAACTCTACCATAACTACTTAGTTACTGCTTACGACTGTATTAGACAAACATACATATAACGTAATAACGCGAAGAGCGAAGATTGAACAAAGAGGGCGGGAAAAGAGTTAAACTATAAGATTATATGTATCGCAACGCTGCTACCTCAAAACTCGTTTGATTTAGGTGTTATTTACGTGGTCATTTCCTGTTTATGTCGGTCCCGCTGGAAAAATTAACGTGCCCGGTCTTTTCTCCAGGCCAGTGGAATGCCTGACGGAGAATAAGGGCCGGAGCTTGCATTGGAATGGTAGAAAATTTAAAACCTAACATAGTTTCATTTCTAAATGATCCTAGAACCGGGAAGCTTCTAAAATGAATTTAAATCAGTAACTCAAAAGTACAAGGAAAAGGTTTTACAGCAACAGCAAGAAACAAAACATTCGGAGACACTGATCGAGAGGTAGCTAAATGTGTTTCGATAAGTTTGTGTACCGTGTGTACTAGAGGTTCGTTTACTATACGTTTCTTTCGTTTTCGTATCGGTATATACAAAACTGTATTACTCATGTACAAACATGTCCCAGTCAAAAAAATGGAACAAACGTCTCTTTCGGATTATTTCACATTCTGTTGTGGAGCCGAACCAAAGCCCATTTGGAAGCTGCCAACACGTTTCATACGATAATTTGTTAGTTGAGATCATATACAGTACATTTTTATTACCACACTATCATATAAATGCTTTCCGCGAAGCATGCGTCCCGTTAATGCATCTAGATTAGTAGTTTGACTGATGGCAGATTGAAACGCATCAATTTAATTGACGAGCGACGAGCGCGCTTTTCGAAGATCGACGTCTTCGAAATGCTCAAAACCGGCTTCGTGTGGGGTTTTGGTGAATCTCTAGAGCAAATTAACTGATGATGTGCTTCGGTGGAGGAGTGTAAGACATGTAATATTCTTCAGCTTGTTCTCAAAGCAAGAAGCAATGCAAGATACTGCCAGCAAGGTTGTTCAACATTTCGAGTAGAACGGTAGTGTAAGCTTATTGTAATGTAACTCGATAAGCATTATTTGTATGCATTTTTTGTAAGCAAGCTCTATAGGCGAATAGGTAACATAAGAAACAAAGTAAGTGTGTACTGAAATGCTGCGCATATGCTGAAACTTTACATATTAACATTAAGATATTTCTATTTTCGAACTATACGACTCAAGTCGAGACACATCCCGCTTAAAAATACTAAAACCAATCACGAATATACAAGCCCTAGTTCATTCTAAATGACCAAGACAAGGCGGCGTTCAGCGCAAAGAGTGTAGAATACTCTCAGAATAGCAACAAAAAACACATACAGCACACAAACACACAAGATAAATGGTACAAATTTGCGGCTGAACCCTTCTATTGGCGCGAAAATCGTTTCGAAAATTGATAGATGCGCGTAAGAAACGTGTAAACAGGGGGGAACGTATGAAGGAGAGCAAGGTGCAAAATAATCACACCCCACTGTATGGATGATGAGGTGAGATATATTCCAAAAACGAATGAGAAAAAAAAACTAAATGTAATGGCAATTCAAAACTGCCATCATTTAAAAAGTTGTGATTTTGTAAGCGAAACCAAGTAGTGCAGACAGTAAAACGCAGCGAACACTAGAATGAGGCAAAACTTACTGAAAGTATTTTGACAAACATCAAATAACGAGGCGATAGACGGTGCGTTATCGAGCAAATGAATGAAATGAACAAGGGAAAAGAGCAAGCGTCACGGAAGATCAATACATAATCCGATCCGTTGTGCCACGGAGACCGATTAAGAAACACGTTCGTGGCAATAACAGAGGCGGCTTGTAAGGGGCAATGAAGAAGACAAACTGTTTGAGTGGACGCATAAATAGAGGCAGTTTGACTTCTCTGTTAGAGGACCAACTCGCCCGGTCAGCTCTTGACGAGACTTTTTCCGCACAGCATCTCACGGCAAAGCTAACATGAAGTTCTTACGATGAAATCAGCCCGGCCAGTCTGAAATGTGCGCATTTGCATGTGCAGTGAGCCTCAATCCAGCACGTGGGCAACCGAACAGGAAGCGAGAAAGCGCGCTATAAACATTAATCAAATTATTAGCAAAAGTTGCCATAAACGTATAAGGAATCGAAGAATGCGATAACAAGATGTAAAACAAACGAAGCAAACAGCTAACGTGTGGAGTATATTTTATGTACGCTAAAACGATGAAAGACTAGTGAAAACAATTGCGCAAAACGCAACGTAAAACAAACCCGAGAGCAAAAACAAAACGAAGAAAAGCTGCACTAGAGCAAACAAGACAAAATCTTGTGGCAAAAAACGAAAAAAAACACAAACCACAAAAACTATGTGACCGGCGAGGCTAAGATCTCCATAAGACAAAGAAATCATTTGATGAACTTGTGTGAACGGATTAAAACTTTATAGCAAATTAGGTGTCGTTTAAGCTGATACACTTGTTTTTATTATTTTCGTAGGTTAATCTAAAGGGTGTTTTGAAATGCAGATCGATATCTTAAGCTGCTAAAACTTTAAAGACTACTTTACGGCAAAAAGAGTTTTTTCTACCCCTGCAATTCCAGTCTTTGTCAAACGTAGCTTGTAGACATTATTATGTTTAGATAAGATTGCAGTGTGTAATTGTAGATGTTTAAAGAAATTTTGGTATCCGGAAGTCATCAAAAGTCAACAGAAGCATTCAAACTTGAAGCGAGGACATTTGTAAACCCCAAGAAAAACACCAAACTCCCTTCTCGCTGAGATTACTACTTCTTTCCCTTGACGTGATCGATGCCGTTTGCTGTCGCAAGGGGTGCGCATTTAGGTAAGCAAAATCAAACTATAAATTAGGACAAAATTTACTGCACATTCGTCATGCTTCTTGCGATGCTTCGGAACGCAAAACATTCAGGCTTAATTTTGCTGTCCCTGCCGAAGTAAGTGTGGGGGAGCTTGTTTTTGATCAATAAGGGAAACAACTGTACTTTGCTTTAATGCAAACACAAAAGGAAACATCACAATAACAGTGCATCACAAGAAAACGCCAGACACGCCAACACACTGTGCGTAAACTCACATCTCACCCATGCCGATCGTGCGAGCAGATAACGAACAATGAAGTTGACTGATCGAAACAAGTAAGACTGACCGATTCGAATTGTATTTATATGAAGAAGCGGCTTTTTGTGACTTTTTTGTGACTGTGCTATCGTGCGTGGTACACCGGGCCGGGCGCTAGATTGGTGCCGTGCCTGCGTAAACGATAGACAGTTGAAGTAAAAGTTAACATGTCCTTTCTTGTATGCGAACCATAAGAACAGTGCCAGCAAAACAAATTTTGCTCGATCAGTGAAGCACGACTCGCATTCCGACTTTTCAATTGTATCCTTCCATTCAACTTACAGTTATTCTATATTTTCCATAAAACCTCCCAAAGATTACGAATGAAAACAACAAAAAGGATTGGTTATGATTCGGTTCGGTAGTGCCGCCAAATTGCTCTACCGTGTTCTGACTAGCTAAACTAACATAAATTTAACTTAAAATGCAAATTCATAAAACATGCTCACATAAGTTTTATTTCAGAAAAGTTCCTGCAGTAATATGTGCTACAAAGACTTGTTTTTGACAAAGAAAACCATAACGTTAAGAAAACAATATCCTTGGAGAAAATAAACCTTGGAACAACCATCTCATGATTTTGAAACGCCAACAAAAAAATCGAATAATGTTTCCGAGCATGCCATTTGCTCTCAAAAACACGCAGTATATAAATCAAGGCAAACTATTGTGTTCGGTAGACATAAGCACACGATCGTGAAGCTATAGAGTGCATAAGACATAAACAACTAAAACGATATATAAACCCTGTGTTGTGTGTTGTTTTACTATCGCAAACTGGCACAGTGTGTATTCGCGAACAATTGAATGCTTCGTTTGTGAACAATTACTTAACTAAAAAAACTACAGGCTAAAACACATCTATACTAAACAAAAATATACATACACAAGAGATCGATCGCGGCTGCATTTTGCATCGTGTCGTTGAATTTAAATGAAAAATGAAAAAAAACACATAACAAAACTGATTGAAAGAGTACAACATTAGTAAAACGTAAGAAGTGTAAGCAATAGTGAAAAAGAAATATTAAATTTAGGAAAATGGATCGATTGCGAAGATTATACTATAAGTTATAAGCAAAAAGCGTATGATAGAGAAGATAGTAAAAAGAGAATAAAAACACAGACACAAGATAAAAAACAAAAGGTTACCAACGACTGATTTATATAAACAAATGAAGATGAAAAGTAACAAAACCATTAAGCAGAACAAAAAAGAAGCATGCAACGTGTGACACAAAGATGAGTACTACTACTACTTATACGAATTGAGCAAGCAAGCCAATACAGTTAGCTGATTACACCAGCAAAAAAAAACGAACAACAAAAAAAGAGAACTATAGCCACATAGATATCCGTACAACGGAGGAAAAGAACACAAAGAGAACAAGAGTCGCTACTAAAAATAGCCGTTAAGCATCACAATCTTCACCATTACTCATAATCGATTCACCCCGATGTATGGTTGCCACACCGTAGCACACGCTCACACTGCATAGTTATCATGTCATCACCACCAACATCACCAGCGCATCATCACCTCACCATCATAAATGCATGGAAGCAAGCAAGCAAAGCATACATTCATCTAAAGCATAATAGAAGCAAGAAGAGAGGAGGAAGGACGCATATGCTGCGGCAGAGATTCATATACCG
>KZ068364.1:22081-38047 GCA_002091845.1 Anopheles cracens | reverse complement strand
ATAGCTTCTGCAATTGACATGTGACTTTCTCTATGAAAAGACAGCGGGGTGGATATTCAAAGTGATCCCATTTCCACAATTTTGATCGAAAATGTTTTAATTTTTTTCGTAGGTTCTGGAGTACTGCTCCTATATGCCATTTTACGGAATTTGGGCTCCGTAAATGTTTACGTGTAGTTTTCAAGGTTTTTTATATTTTCACGTCGGCGGATTTTTACTTGAGGGGGGCTGGGGAGCAAACGGGAGGGGGTAGGGTCACAAACTTGACGGATTATAAAATTGGAATAGTTTACGCACAACTGCTGAAAATTTCAGCCCAATTGGTCAACAATTGCCAAAAATAGCCTTCTAGGTGTCAATTGACACCATGATTTGCACGAAAGGAGTATTGGGTCCATTTGACCGTAAGTGTTAATGAATTATCCACAATAACTTGTAAACGAAATCACTAAATTTGTGAACGAATGTAATTGTTGGAACACTATAACTTTAATGCTATACAGATTATCAAATCCGCAAGCTTTGGTAAGACTGAGCTAGTAATACTCTTATAAAAGCATACGGAAGATGTTCGTCTTGCCGATTGCATAGTTTCAGGCTGATTTAGCTAATTTGCGCCAAACAGTATGCTTCAACGTACGAACGTTTTATTCTTGTCGTACTAATGCTCTATTAATGATTTCAATAAATATTTCTCAAAGATTTACAAATTATTTCCATTTTATACATGCTTTTGACCGTTTGAATCAACAAAAATAACGGACGAAAAAAGATAAGACGATTGCTAAGGTCGTTGATTGAATAAGAACAGCCATTGTTAAAAGTGCTGAACATCCGGATCTAACACCATCCGCAACAGACATTGAGCGCCACAGCCAAACTAGCAAAACACAACCACTTCTAATTAACACGTGATCGAGCATGACTAATCGACGTGCTCGTGGTGGCTTCCTCGTCGAAAGTTTCGCTGTCTTGGCGCACCGGCTGCGATGGGGTTATTGATTTTTCCCCGTTTGCAGTGTGTGCCGAAAAAAAAACAAACCCACACACACACACAGTCAAGGAAGCCTTCACCACCTTTCCCTAACATCGCAAATTGGGTGTTAAATGGGCGGTGAAGTTTTCACGTGCAACTGTCTGCTTTGACCGACCGCGGCCGATCGTAGACGGTTCATCGAGATGTTGGCGCTTCGTGGCGAGCGTTGACGGGTTGTTTTGTGGTAGTAACGCTTTTGAGCCTGTACTTCTGGCTAGCGACAGCCGGGCAACGATCGCGAGCGTAACAAGGGAGAGCATGCTTTTGCTTCACGTGACAGAGTAAATTGGATTTTGTTGCGCGGGGAGTAATTATCGAGATTGAGTTTTGTTTTCTACGCCTCGAACACAGCTCCGGACGGGCTGAAGAATATCCGGTGTGTGTGTTTCTTGGACGAAAGGTATAATAACGCCGAAAGGTGTTTAGCATTGGAAGCCGCAGCAACCGGATATTTTTTTGTTAATTTTAATTTAACCATCTTATGACCTGTCCTTGACTACGTTTGAAACAATCCAAGAGCGATCTAGTTCAAGGATACTTGCTTCTGAAATGGTTCAGGCTGTCGGTGATCAATCAAATCGTGTTCAATTTAAATTGTCAAATACAGATTATCAAATCCGCAAGCTTTGCTAAGACTGAACGAGTAATACTCTTATAAAAACATATAGAAGATGTTCGTCTTGCCGATTGCATAGTTTCAGGCTGATTTAGCTAATTTGCGCCAAACAGTATGCTTCAACATACGAACGTTTTATTCTTGTCGTACTAATGCTCTATTAGTGATTGCAATAAATATTTCTCATAGATTTACAATTTATATACATTTTAAACATGCTTTTGACCGTTTGAATCAACAAATTAACGGACGAAAAAAGATAAGACGATTGCTAAGGTCGTTGATTGAATAAGAACAGCCATTGTTAAAAGTGCTGAACATCCGGATCTAACACCATCCGCAACAGACATTGAGCGCCACAGCCAAACTAGCAAAACACAACCACTTCTAATTAACACGTGATCGAGCATGACTAATCGACGTGCTCGTGGTGGCTTCCTCGTCGAAAGTTTCGCTGTCTTGGCGCACCGGCTGCGATGGGGTTATTGATTTTTCCCCGGTTGCAGTGTGTGCCGAAAAAAAAACCAAACCCACACACAGTCAAGGAAGCCTTCACCACCTTTCCCTAACATCGCAAATTGGGTGTTAAATGGGCGGTGAAGTTTTCACGTGCAACTGTCTGCTTTGACCGACCGCGGCCGATCGTAGACGGTTCTTCGATATGTTGGCGCTTCGTGGCGAGCGTTGACGGGCTGTTTTGTGGTAGTAACGCTTTTGAGCCTGTACTTCTGGCTAGCGACAGCCGGGCAACGATCGCGTGCGTAACAAGGGAGAGCATGCTTTTGCTTCACGTGACAGAGTAAATTGGATTTTGTTGCGCGGGGAGTAATTATCGAGATTGAGTTTTGTTTTCTACGCCTCGAACACAGCTCCGGACGGGCTGAAGAATATCCGGTGAGTGTGTGTTTCTTGGCCGAAAGGTATAATAACGCCGAAAGGTGTTTAGCATTGGGAGCAGCAGCAACCGGATACTTTTTTGTTAATTTTAATTCAGCCATCTTATGACCTGTCCTTGACTACGTTTGAAACAATCCCAGAGCAATCTAGTTCAAGGATACTTGCTTCTGAAATGGTTCAGGCTGTCGGTGATCAATCAAATCGTGTTCAATTTAAATTGTCAAATTGGCCTCGAAAGTTTTGACCTATATAAAAATGATACATACATTGGAAGAGCTTATATGTGCAAATTATCAAAAATAAAAGTGTAAATCGCTACGGCTTCACTATGAAAGCTTTCTGGAAAATAATGTTGATATTTTTTTCCTATCTTTAAGTTTTTACCCGTTTGTTTCGTAGAGCCTTTATTAAGTCTCACGTTTAGTTTGTACTAGGCAGTGATCAAGGCTTATAGAGGTCCTAAACCCTATCCAAACCTTTCTGGGACCTTAACGGAACCTTGTTTGATCCTTATTAGAGCCTTATCACAACCTTATCGGAACCTTATAAGAGCCTCATCACAACCTCATAGGAACTTTATCAAAATCTTATTGAAACGCTTCTGGAACCTTAATGGAACCTTAGCGGAACCTTGTCGGACCCTTATTAGAGCTTTATCACAACCTTATCGAAACCTTATTACAGCCTTATCACAGCCTTATAGGGACTTTATCAACACATTATTGAGACCTGTCTGGAACCTTCAAGGAACCTTGTCGGATCCTTATTAGAGCCATATCAAAACCTTACCGGAACCTTTTAGAGCCTTATCACAACCTTATCGGAACCTTATAAGAGCCTCATCACAACCTCATAGGAACTTTATCAAAATCTTATTGAAACGCTTCTGGAACCTTAATGGAACCTTAGCGGAACCTTGTCGGACCCTTATTAGAGCTTTATCACAACCTTATCGAAACCTTATTACAGCCTTATCACAACCTTATAGAGACTTTATCAAAACATTATTGAAACCTTTCTGGAACCTTCAAGGAACCTTGTCGGATCCTTATTAGAGCCATATCAAAACCTTATCGGAATCTTTTCTGAACTTTATCAATATCTAAACCTTGCTTTTCGGAGCATTAACAGAACATTATCGGAGTCTTAACGGAACCATATAGGAACCTTATCAGAGCCTTATCGGAACCATATCGGCATGTTATCAGAGCCATTTTTTTTATTTTTTTTTACATTTTTATTCAAGACCCTTCGCGGCTGCTTACTTTGACAAGACCTCGCTTCTTGACTCGCCTCTGCCACTCGGCTGCGAGTTGAGCGTGTTAGAGGCTAGTAATTAATATAAAAAACGGCTTGAAATAACCAAAAATTACATTTCGATTGAACGCACTTAACACGCTTGGCTCCCCTTCCTTGCGAGGTGGCGCCTTAGGTCTTTGATGAGCTCTCGACATGACCGATGGATGAATTTTACCATCGTTCGGTTCATAAATCACACGGAAATGGTTATAAAAAGCGATCATTGAGATATTGCAAAGACAGCCTGGAAGAAAACGGACTGTTTGTTTAACGCTTTTGCCGATACACGGTGCGTGTGTTGTTCCTCGTTCCTCGAGGAGGTTCGTTTGAGAGCAGTGTTGTACTGATGAGAAAAATACAACATTTTATCAATAGAAGTTTTCAGATTTTTATCGACCGTTTCCTTCGATGAATCGATTTTCTAACAATTTTAACACCATAACATTATAACATTTATTCAATTTTAGAGTAGTTAGCAAGCAATAAGTGCAAAAGTACGTTAATTATCGTTAATTACATTTTCTGAACCTCTCCCTACCAGTATTAGTTTATTAGACTAGATGAATAATATTCTAGTGTAATGTGGATTGCATACATTTAGGCGAGAAGTAGCTTTGATACTACAAGTATTCACTAATGTTTCACACCGGACGAGCATTTTGTATGTTTAGTAAGCCAATTTGTATGAACGTACGTGCGATTTATCAATGTTTCGTATGTTTTAGGAAAGTTAAAAGTCTAGGAGGTAAAAAAAGGAAATTTCCAATTTTGCTCTTAAAGAAACACAACGCGTAAAAAGTAACTGATTTTGAACACCACCTGGGTTGGGACGATGGCTCGGACGAATTGATGCGCCGGTGTCCAAGAAAAACTCAATCAAATGTGACCTCGAAAGGTGTTCGTTAGGATAAATAAACGCCCAAAACGAGTTACGCACTATTTACCGGTGAGGCTTCATTTACGCAGTGACACGTTAGATTGGGATTTAATTCGGGCTTTTTTTTTGGCTTACCGATATTATTCCATCTGTTGAGTCAATACAACGCCTCGTTTACGCATCGGGTGCTCTTCCTAACATGGTTATTAAAAATTCAAATTTTGCTGAACTAAATCACTTCTCGGCTCTGCACGGTTCGATGCATCGTGGGACGAGAATGCGGAACTGGTCTTGCCTGCTGTATTTTGCGATCTATATACTGGCTTTGCTGCCGACTTTGAGTTGGACATTTCCTAAAAAATTGTTTACAATCATCTAAACAGAATGTCAACAACAATGAGAGCAGTATTGTTTAATTGTTTAAAGTGAAGATTCGACTATACTAGATCAAAAGGCTTAATTTTAAGGACGCATTGCATTTAACTTAAAGTATTTCTTGGTGTCGTAAAGTAGATGAAATTCAACATATATTGAATTATTTGTAAATAACCCAATTGGTTACTTTAATTTTTGAGTTGCTGTGGCTTAACACTAACGGACAAATCAGGTGTCAATTGACACTTTTGCAGCCTCGATAACTCGATAACGGATAGAGGTATCGACAAACGGTTTTCACCCGAAGTCTTATATTTTTGCAAAGTTTTTTAAAGGATTTTCAATGATTTTAAAATCCGTAAATTTCTGAGATACACTTTGTTACTCCTTTCGTGCAAAACATGGTGTCAATTGACATTTAGAAGGCTTTTTTGGCAATAGTTGGGGCCACCGATTGGGCTGAAATTTTCAGCAGTTGTGCGCAAACTATTCTAGTTTTATAATCCGTCGAGTTTGTGACCCTACTCCCTCCCGTTTGCTCCCCAGCCCCTCTCAAGTAAAAATCCACCGACGTCAAAATTTAAAAAACCTTGAAAACTATACTTAAAATTTTTTGGAACCCGAATTCCATAAAATGGCATATAGGGACAGTGGTCCAGGACCTACAATAAAAATTTCAGAATTTTCTTACAATACAGCTGTTACTGGCAGCACACTTTACATTTTGTGTGTGTTGTGTTTTTTATATATTGTCCTGAACATGTGAAAATCAAGTTACAAGTTAGCAAAGATCTAGGAACGTTTCGCGAACGGTATCAAGTTCTAATTATGCGAAAACTCAGAATATACACAATAACTTACACAGCTAAACTGCACGAACGGTGGCCGCAGCGACGAACCCCCGCCTTCTTCGTACGGATGTTTATTGTTACGAACTGCGAAGTGAGCTTCCCCCTTATCAGCATCAACTGATCCGAACGCACTCGACCACACGAATATTAATCGATTATCTAACCCCCCCGGGTCGTGTGCCGGGTCGGGTAAGTGCGGCAAGGACGCGCGGCTGCAGCCGCCCCGTAAGTGTGTGTGCTTTAATGAGCGTATTGAAATCGTTGATAGCACGTGAATGGATGAGCGCGATTGCGCAACGACGGCCGCATCTTGCTGATACGCGGTGAGTTGTGCGCCCGCGAGGAGGGCAACCCCAAACGGACGGTTTTGCATGGCGCCCTGCCGCGTTTATGCTGCAGCACGAAGCTTTCTAATGAGTTTATGATGCTTTGCGGACACGCTTAAGCCTCTTGAGTGTGTGTGTTTTTGGGAAAAGAGACGCACACACGCGTCGCTCTTTCTTTATCATCGGTTGACCTTCTTCCGCCGCTCGACCCGGGCAAGGCGTTCGGCCATTCGGTTACGGAGCCACCCACACGCCACGCCACAAACCTTCCCGGTCGAGTGAACTACCCATTACCGATGGAAAACATCGGCTTTTTCCTCTCGGCGACAGGGACGGTGAAAGAAAGCAAGCGAAAGCGATGTCCGTTGTTGTGGTTCGGTGTAGCATAAATTTTGGGTGAACCGCTGATGGTTGGTGACGAGCATAAGTGCGGGCTGCGGGAAAACGTGCGGCTGTAGAAATCGCTTCTCTAATGCCTAATGTAAGACACGACGCGTGGCGAGCTTTTTATATATGAATTAAGCAAGCGAAAACACACGCGCTACATGGGTGATTTTTATTGCGCTTGATTTTATTCCATTTCTTTTGAATATATTCGAATAACGATAACCGCACGAAGTCTTCCGGACGATGCTCGTCGTTGCGTTGGGGTGGACGGAAAACTCGAGCTTTTCATCATGCGGGACACGAGCCAGTGCCAACGGAAAGTGTTGCCTTTACCGGTTTGAGGCTGCAGCTAGGCTGCCCCTAGGCAGAACCGGGAAGAGTGGCCTCGCGTGAAAAATTTATGCTTATTTGTCTGTTTATTTATAAGTAGCATTTTTTCTCGATTTTTCCCGTGTTCGAGAATGCTTTTAAGGCGGCATATCGCAAACTTTTAGGTCGTGTGGGGTTTTCTTTATTGTGGCTTCGCTGGTGCTTCTTTTCGCGTGAAAAATGAAAAGAAAATAAATACCACAAGCGAACGTCTGTCGCCTACGGCGAAGGGGTTGTCGAATCGAACAGCTTTAAAAACATTTGTGTGAAATTTGGGCCACAGCTTCCATTCGAACATAGCGTTCGATTTTTCATCGGCCTTTCTGGTGCACGAGCAATCATAGAGCCGTATTTAATTTAATTTAATTTTTACCACAAAAGTAAATGCGCAGGGAACGAAATTGTTCATCTTTTTCGTGCGCAATAACGTTCACCTGAGTGCAAAATCGAGGCTGCTCGGGCCGGGCTCGGCGTTACGCAAAATGCGCTTTTATTTTGCTCCAGCCCGCCGCTGGATCGTGCTGAAGTTGATTGTTTGCAATTTGTTTTGATTCTCCTCGTTCGCAAATTCATCTGCGTGCGGTGTGGAGTCTGCGAAAGGTTCACGCTTCGCGCGAAAAGAAAGTCCCACGGCGAGATCGATCGATCTCGGGCAGCTGTTCGCCGATCGGATCGCGACGGTGAACACCAGTTCATTCGGCTGTGTTCATCCGTTCGTGGGGGAGAGATTGTTGCGGCGACACTAGTCGGACCGTTGTTATGGGGTGAAATGATGGCGACGTATCCTCTATACAGATTTTTTTCTCGTAACATATTGTTATTTGTTTGAATTTTTTATAGAAATATTTTAAATAAATTGTAAAATCTATGGATTTTCCGCGTTTTACGGGTTTTATTGACGGACACTGTTTTACTGAAGTTACGGAAGCTCAGTTACAAAGTGTGCAGAAGTGTGTTTGGGCCATGTCTATGCCGACCGGTGGCAATGGACAGACTGACAGCTGTCAAAGTCTGAATCTGGATGACCGTTCGAAGAATGTATCACTGCACAGTGGGAAGGTCACTCAGGTGTTTACAAAATAAATGATTTCGTATAAACTTTTGTAGAGCTTTTGTCTTGAAGAATCAGTCTGACGAGTATTTCCTGTGACAAAGTTATCAATACGTTGCATAGATTTCGAGATAAAATATTCTAAGGTTGGCATCATACTCTTGCTTTGAGCGATTGCACAAATTTTACGATCGTAAAAGCTTCATACCGCAAAACAAGTACAAAAAGTACATTTCATGCTTTTCAACTATTCGTCATTGTCTAATTGCTTTGTCGTGATGCAATAATAGAGTTTGCGGTGCAAACAGATACCAAATCTGGTAAAAATGTCGATTTTACGATCGAAAAGTTGGTAAAACTTTGAAACAGAAAATATGATAAATGATCAATTTAAGAGCAAGTTTATTCAGAAGATTCAGACCAAGTTTATTACCAGGTTTATTTCAACCGAACCATTTGATGCTAAAAATAGTAAAAAACACTCAGTGTTTACAATTTGATTGCATGAAAGCTTTTACGAATCGTAAAATCGGTGGGAGCTTTCAAGTCCCTTCTGCGGCGTTTGAAGCTTTTTCGATTGAGTAATCGGTAGAGTCTTTGTAAAACCAATTTAGTAAATAAAGTACCATCAGGTAGTAAGTAAGTATAGTAGTACAGTAGAAAAGGTAGAGATAGAAAATAGATATAAAATAAAAAAAGCTTTTAATTTACAAAGCTCAAGTTTGTAAACACGGCTGAATTCCGGATTTCTATGGGTTTTATTTTTTACTGCACTGAAGTTTTCTTAAGTTTTACAGAAGGTGTTGGGTTGGCCATGTCCAGGCCGACCGGTGGCAATGGACAGACTGACGTTTTGGGTAATCACAATGGTCGTTGACGTTGACAAGTGAATCATTGGTTCAATCCAAGGTCCATTTATACTACAGGCCAGTCCGTCCAGAACGATTTGACTGCAAAAAGCGAAAGGAGGAAGAAGACCACTGCGATCAAAACAAACCGATGTTTTGATCGGAGCACACTCGTTTTTATCCAGCAAACCTCGGTTTAATCCAAAGTATATACCTATTTAACAGTTATACATGCAAACCAAAGAAGGATTATTGTGTTGTAATAGTGTTTCGTTCGTCGTTTGCCCGGGCATTCGGTTACGGAGCCACCCGCACGCCACGCCACAAACCTTCCCGGTCGAGTGAACTACCCATTACCGATGGAAAACATCGGCTTTTTCCTCTCGGCGACAGGGACGGTGAAAGAAAGCAAGCGAAAGCGATGTCCGTTGTTGTGGTTCGGTGTAGCATAAATTTTGGGTGAACCGCTGATGGTTGGTGACGAGCATAAGTGCGGGCTGCGGGAAAACGTGCGGCTGTAGAAATCGCTTCTCTAATGCCTAATGTAAGACACGACGCGTGGCGAGCTTTTTATATATGAATTAAGCAAGCGAAAACACACGCGCTACATGGGTGATTTTTATTGCGCTTGATTTTATTCCATTTCTTTTGAATATATTCGAATAACGATAACCGCACGAAGTCTTCCGGACGATGCTCGTCGTTGCGTTGGGGTGGACGGAAAACTCGAGCTTTTCATCATGAGCCAGTGCCAACGGAAAGTGTTGCCTTTACCGGTTTGAGGCTGCAGCTAGGCTGCCCCTAGGCAGAACCGGGAAGAGTGGCCTCGCGTGAAAAATTTATGCTTATTTGTCTGTTTATTTATAAGTAGCATTTTTTCTCGATTTTTCCCGTGTTCGAGAATGCTTTTAAGGCGGCATATCGCAAACTTTTAGGTCGTGTGGGGTTTTCTTTATTGTGGCTTCGCTGGTGCTTCTTTTCGCGTGAAAAATGAAAAGAAAATAAATACCACAAGCGAACGTCTGTCGCCTACGGCGAAGGGGTTGTCGAATCGAACAGCTTTAAAATCATTGGTGTGAAATTTGGGCCACAGCTTCCATTCGAACATAGCGTTCGATTTTTCATCGGCCTTTCTGGTGCACGAGCAATCATAGAGCCGTATTTAATTTAATTTAATTTTTACCACAAAAGTAAATGCGCAGGGAACGAAATTGTTCATCTTTTTCGTGCGCAATAACGTTCACCTGAGTGCAAAATCGAGGCTGCTCGGGCCGGGCTCGGCGTTACGCAAAATGCGCTTTTATTTTGCTCCAGCCCGCCGCTGGATCGTGCTGAAGTTGATTGTTTGCAATTTGTTTTGATTCTCCTCGTTCGCAAATTCATCTGCGTGCGGTGTGGAGTCTGCGAAAGGTTCACGCTTCGCGCGAAAAGAAAGTCCCACGGCGAGATCGATCGATCTCGGGCAGCTGTTCGCCGATCGGATCGCGACGGTGAACACCAGTTCATTCGGCTGTGTTCATCCGTTCGTGGGGGAGAGATTGTTGCGGCGACACTAGTCGGACCGTTGTTATGGGGTGAAATGATGGCGACGTATCCTCTATACAGATTTCTTTCTCGTAACATATTGTTATTTGTTTGAATTGTTTATAGAAATATTTTAGATAAATAAATGATTTCGTATAAACTTTTGTCGAGCTTTTGTCTTGAAGAATCAGTTTGACGAGTATTGCCTGTGAAAAGTTATGAATACGTTGCATAGATTTCGAGATTCTAAGGTTGGCATCATACTCTTGCTCTGAGCGATTGCACAAATTTTACGATCGTAAAAGCTTCATACTGCAAAACAAGTACAAAAAGTATATTTCATGCTTTTCAACTATTCGTCATTGTCTAATTGCTTTGTCGTGATGCAATAATAGAGTTTGCGGTGCAAACAGATACCAAATCTGGTAAAAATGTCGATTTTACGATCGAAAAGTTGGTAAAACTTTGAAACAGAAAATATGATAAATGATCAATTTAAGAGCAAGTTTATTCAGAAGATTCAGACCAAGTTTATTACCAGGTTTATTTCAACCGAACCATTTGATGCTAAAAATAGTAAAAAACACTCAGTGTTTACAATTTGATTGCATGAAAGCTTTTACGAATCGTAAAATCGGTGGGAGCTTTCAAGTCCCTTCTGCGGCGTTTGAAGCTTTTTCGATTGAGTAATCGGTAGAGTCTTTGTAAAACCAATTTAGTAAATAAAGTACCATCAGGTAGTAAGTAAGTATAGTAGTATAGTAGAAAAGGTATAGGTAGAAAATAGATATAAAATAATAAAAGCTTTTAATTTACAAAGCTCAAGTTTGTAAACACGGCTGAATTCCGGATTTCTATGGGTTTTATTTTTTACTGCACTGAAGTTTTCTTAAGTTTTACAGAAGGTGTTGGGTTGGCCATGTCCAGGCCGACCGGTGGCAATGGACAGACTGACGTTTTGGGTAATCACAATGGTCGTTGACGTTGACAAGTGAATCATTGGTTCAATCCAAGGTCCATTTATACTACAGGCCAGTCCGTCCAGAACGATTTGACTGCAAAAAGCGAAAGGAGGAAGAAGACCACTGCGATCAAAACAAACCGATGTTTTGATCGGAGCACACTCGTTTTTATCCAGCAAACTTTGGTTTTATCTAAAGTATATGTCTATTTAACAGTGATACATGCAAGCCAAAGAAGGATTATTGTGTTGTAATAGTGTTTCGTTCGTCGTTTGTGTAAATAGAGCCAGTAATCAGGAGTGTGAGTTCGTCCCGCAGGACCAGACGATGAGTGGCAACATCAACGATCAAACTCTTACTTCACTTGTAATAACTGGCGTTAATTTAAGTACCGATTCATCAACAGTGATGGGTACAGTCTCATAGTGTTAGTTTATCTGATTAATAGCACTGTTCGCAACTTCTAATTCATGTATTTCGTGTTTTAATCCAGGGATTTGTTTTGATCCGAACATGCTCGTAACTGTCAAAAGTTCATGTCTATGTGTTAGTAAGAAAAAGAGCTACGGACTCATCTGAAGTCTGTCCATCCACCTTGGGTTCAATCGATAGACAATGGACAAATGAACAGCGGGTTTTGCGGTGGACACAACAAATTTATTATTTTAAAAATAATATTTCCCCTTGAACGATTAAAAAAAGTTAATTAATTTACGTAGAGTGAATAAACTGTAATTCAAGTTATATTTGTACTCTTTTGGTACAAAGGCAAGGCAAGGTTTTTGATGGATATGAAAAACGATTTATGAAAGTGAAAAAAAGGTTTGCAAAAGCAATCGTTTCGCGTTCATTTCAACTTCCTTCCACCGCTACTAAACCACGCGCGGTACGGCTAGTGTGCCGGGCAGTCATCCGCGATCATCCCCTCTCCGGCCCGAAAGCGACCCGCTACCGTCGCCTCGGTCGTCCGGATTCACGCGGCCAGGCCACTCCATCGCACACACGAGCCGCGCCGTGGTCCGTGTGTGTTCAGTCTGTTTTGTCGCTGGATTCGAGCGCGCGTGCCCGGCTTCGTGCGTGCGTTTTCGGTCGTGTGGTGGCAGTGGGTGAGAGAGAAGAAAACGTAAAACAGGAGCAAAGAAGTATCTGCACACGGGAAACTCCGTGCCGCGTGTGAGGCTGCCAGCAAGAAGGTGCTACAGAGTGGCTAGAAGTTGCGTTGTTGTGCGGCCTGATGAGGGGCGAATGAGCGTGGGGTGGAAAATTTGGACGGCAAGCAAGTGAGCGAAGCTCCGAAACAAACGGTACCGTTCGCGGAGGGTGGTGAACCGACCAGGGGGCAGCTAGAAAGAAGCCTAAACTGGAACGATACACCCGTGAGCCTCCCCGGGCAGGTTAGGTTCAACAGGGGGAGAGTGAATATCTGCAAGCGCCACGGATGTAACCGGCGTGGGGGGGTAATAAAAACCTCCCAAAAATACAGCAAGAAGCACAGCCATGTCAACGAACGGTCGAACGTCCGCACAGCCGTTCGAATTTCGGGTCGGACTTTACATTATCTTCGTTCACCAACCACCTCCCAGAAAGCAGCAAGTAAAAAGTGCACGTTTCATTGGAGCTTCGATGTAATAGAGCGTGAAGCGTGCCTTTTTTCGCTGTGCGTGCGTGCGTGTGTGTGTGCGCGTCTTTATTTAGTTTTTTATTCCTACCGAAGCTAAATTGTGAACGCGGTGAATGGCGCCGGTCGGGTGCTAAAGGTGGCTTTTGATTGAACAACAATGTCGAGAGGTTGAAAAATTGCCCTGACCGGCCCCGGACCACAGTGTGTGATTGTGCGCGTGTGTGTGTGTGTGTTTGGCAAAAAATGGCACATACGAGTGAAAAGTTGATGATGAGGCGCTTCATTTTTCCTTCTCGCTTTAGCTCTCCTCTGGCTGGTTTCGTTGATTTTCCCTCTCTCTCTTACACACACGCTCTCTCAATGCCTCAAAGCCTCCGTCGATGACCGAACCAGGCCAAATCCAGAGCCCCACACACACCCACACACACACACAACGCATTTTTCCGCGCTTCACGGGGGTGATCTGTGGCAGCATCAACGATCAAACTCTTACTTCACTTGTAATAACTGGCGTTAATTTAAGTACCGATTCATCAACAGTGATGGGTACAGTCTCATAGTGTTAGTTTATCTGATTAATAGCACTGTTCGCAACTTCTAATTCATGTATTTCGTGTTTTAATCCAGGGATTTGTTTTGATCCGAACATGCTCGTAACTGTCAAAAGTTCATGTCTATGTGTTAGTAAGAAAAAGAGCTACGGACTCATCTGAAGTCTGTCCATCCACCTTGGGTTCAATCACTAGACAATGGTAAATGAACAGCGGGTTTTGCGGTGGACACAACAAATTTATTATTTTAAAAATAATATTTCCCCTTGAACGATTAAAAAAAGTTAATTAATTTACGTAGAGTGAATAAACTGTAATTCAAGTAATATTTGTACTCTGAGCTTTCACGATCGTGCAATCGGAAAAGCTCCATGCTTCCTCCTACATCACGTGCAAGGTCTGTGATGGATATGAAAAACGATTTATGAAAGTGAAAAAAAGGTTTGCAAAAGCAATCGTTTCGCGTTCATTTCAACTTCCTTCCACCGCTACTAAACCACGCGCGGTACGGCTAGTGTACCGGGCAGTCATCCGCGATCATCCCCTCTCCGGCCCGAAAGCGACCCGCTACCGTCGCCTCGGTCGTCCGGATTCACGCGGTCTTGTATTCTGTTCTGTATCCTGTACAGGGTAGACATAGAATGAAAATAGAATAAAGACAAATGTTCTCAAATGTGCAATGTTTTAACCCTGTCACTACCAACCAAAATCACAACACATTCCTGACAACCGGGCTACCCGGGTAGCCAGCGACTTCGAACGCTCGCCTTCCTAGAGGCCCCATTTTGGGCCATTTGCGCCGGTGTGATAGTGGCGTTTGCTGGGGTTCGTCGCTTACGCCACCGCTGCAGAATGTTGCGCTCCTATCAATCGAATAAAAAATAGGGTTAGAAAAAAAAGAACTACGACTGTGGTGAAGATGCGTACCCGGCGGTCGTCGGAAAAGTGAATGGTGCTCGTTTGGTGCTCATGCGTGGACCGTGCATTAATCGTTGCCTTCCCCGCCGTCGCTGGTTCGTTGGGTTGTGTGTTTTTTTTTTCGCTCGGAAACGTTCAAATTATAGGTTCTACTGGTCGAGAAGTGACACGGTACTAGTGGAAAAAACAGTGGAAAAACACAAATGAAAAGTGTTCTTCAAATACCGCATGCATCATCAAGCGATGTGAGAAGCTGAGACACTGGATTGGTTGAGAGATTTGGAGACATAGAGCGGACAAAGGTAAATATAAGACAGATCTCTAAGGGTCTTTCCAGTACGGCTTAGATATATTGACATTGAATTAGCATCGGACCGAATTTTCTCGCTTCATTAAGCTTCTAGCTCTGGGGGAGGGTCACACCAAACTGGTTCCAGTCACAAATTCTCAAAGTCTCAAATTTCGTTTGGGGCCTTTTTGGGTTGTCTTTCAGCTGGCATACGGATCTATCTCAAAGTCATTTTGGGGACAGCAGTAAAATCAATATTTGAGCCGAACTTGCCAGTATCGGGTGTTGTTTTTCGAGGTAGTTGTTACAAGGCCTTTTCCGTGATCCCAAGCGAGACCCATATTGGTGTGTCTGTACAATGAGTTCGCACCTAGAGCCTAAGTTTGGAATTTGTTGGAAGCTACCACGTCCGAGATTTAATGATGATAGCCGCATTCATCACTGACATGTCAATCCGGTTTCTGTTGATGACAGGCATGTCATTGTTTTGCTGGAGGGCTGATACGTGATAGAAAAAGCAATAGAAGACACCTTGTTGTGGTAACAATCAAACCATCTACCGTCCGGCCCTGGGGTGATGTTTGGTGGTAATCGTTCGAACCGAGCTACTAATTTGAAATGGGACGGGAATGCTACAACAGAAATGGCTAACATTTTGTTGGACAAATGAAACTTTAAACTTTAAAACTTTTAAAAAGATCTGATTGGTGGAGATGAATAATAAAAGTATAAAAGATGTATGTGATCTGAAGAAGTGGTTGAAGTTAATTACGGGCCCTGGAGGTATGAACTGTACATCGAATTTTCAAGCAAGGTTGTTCGGCATTTTTTCTCGAACGTGACATTGGAAATTTGTTTGAAATTCAGATGGTTCTATAGTTGTTTGATATATTGATGTGAGTCTTGTATTCTGTTCTGTATCCTGTACAGGGTAGACATAGAATGAAAATAGAATAAAGACAAATGTTCTCAAATGTGCAATGCTTTAAAGGATAGTTTGTGATTCTATCGGATCTTGCATATCGTATCGTCTTCTTTGCTATGCAGTGTCGAATAGAACTAATTTAAATTTTAAGGTAATTGACTAGTAAAGAACCTTTCGCAATCTAGGATAAGAAAAATAAGTGATATTTTAGAAGGATCTCACTACAAGAACTTTAACTTTAACT
>KZ068363.1:0-12156 GCA_002091845.1 Anopheles cracens | reverse complement strand
TTAGCTCTTGGACAGCTTGTGAACCCATAGCTACGGTTCATTTGAGATTTGAACTAACAAGCAGTAGTGTGTAAGAACATGCGATTTTCTCCTGGACCATACGACCGGCCTTAATAACATCTTGAAATAACTTTCATGAAATTGTAGTAAAATCATACAATACCACACCAACAAAACCTCGTTTAGATCTAAGGTTATAATACTACTGAATCTTGCACTGAATCGCATCTAGACTGTTCATCTGTACGCAAGACATGTCTACAAAGGTAAACATATATATAAAGGTCTGTAAACATATCTATAAAGGTAGTAGTAATAACGAAGAGTAGTAACATATTCTATACAAAAACTATTACCAACTTCAATCAAAATTTTTGTGACTTATAAAATCCACTACAATCAATTTCAAATATGATATTTCGGTTGAGAATATTTATTCATGATTAACCTTTCTATAGCAAATACGTTTAAGGCGAATATCAGTAGGAAACGCATTTCAGACCATATTGCCGATTTACTCTGCCCTGTTCAATATTGAATCTGTGTCACTCTACATTTATGAACCACTTGAAATGCAAACCACCCTTAGATACCACCGGATCCTGCGTAAAACTCCCCGAGCGAAAGTACTTCTAGCGTATTACGACCGACAAGGAACCGAGAGCTTTATTAATTAACTGTTGTCATGGTCGCCATTCGGAAAGCTTTGTCAGGCCAAGGAGTCACAGTCTCTGGATGTAACATTTATCGTAAAATGCAAATCTCAAACGCATCACAACCTAAAAGCACAACAAACATCTATAGAGACGAACGGGTGCTTCCCTGTTTTTCTCAATTCGATGCCAGCGTTTGAACAAGGAAGATAACCTTACGACGTACGACAAAAATAAAATCCTCCCAGCTTGTGCCCGAATGCCACTTCCCAAACCACAGATCCGCAGTCGGCCACCACCACGACCCAATGAGGAACGAAAAATATGAAGTGAAAGGCAAAAGTTCTTAATTATTTCTCCCTCTCTTCATCATTACGCTTAATCGAAGCAAAGGCTTACCTTCGGACGCTAGAAAAAAAAGCGACTTCCCGTAGACGAATGGCACCGGAGGAAACGGAGAAAGCAGTGAGTAAAAAACTACGCCCCAAGCAACGAACCTTCGCGGTGAGCCGGTTGCTCCCGGGCCGGGACAAAAGGCGAAAGACAAACACGGGAAAGAGACAGGGAAAGGTTTTCCTTACGCCCCAGCCCACCCAGCGTATTCTATGATGAGATGCGTATTCCCTGACGGTGGAATCTTGACCGAATCGGACCGGGGTCCGCATCGAATCGGGTTGCGTGTGGCTGCCAGCTAGAGATAAGGACAAGGGACAAGTTTGCTGGAATTAATTACCGTCACTTATATCTTCATTTTTTCTCGCTTTCGACACTCATTCGGTGGGACGGCGGAGTTGTATTCTTCGTTTTTTTTTGCTCTCTTGCGCCGTTTCTACTGTCCACACTTTTTGTGCTCTGCATACACCCGTACCGGCCCTTCCGATGGACGGCGACGTAGGTACTTGTAACTGTTTCACGCTTCGTGAGCAACAACCGTTTTAAGAACATTGTCATGGATTTGGTTCCTGCCGTTAAGGATACAACGATCCTCCTGTAAGTGAGTATCATCTGTGTTCCTTTTTCTGTTTTTCTACATTTTTCCTCTGTCCACGGAACATGCTTGATGAAAATGAAGAAAAAAAAACTCATCCTGCACGGCAAACCATCCGTGGAATAAGGGAAGACACGACAGGGAAGACTCGACAGGGGAAGACACGACACGGCCCAGCCCAGGGGGAGGGTGGCGTTTTAATTGAGCTTCACGTTGAAACGGAATCATTTACCGTAGAAGTGGGGATCCGAGTAATCAAAAACCGAATCACAGCGTGACGCATCTCTCCATCTCCAGCTGTGCTTCACACCTTCAGGCACACTGTTGTTGCGCATGATTTACGACGCCGCCGGGATTACGCACGATTTCCGTTCGTGCAGGCTGGAACAAACGGTCATAAGTTTTGGGAAACGCCGGAAAGGATTTGAAAAGTTTCTCGCGAAAAGAATTAGTTTCGTACACGCGTCCGGGCCCGGCATGTTGCTTCATTATTTTTGCGCAATGAATAATTCGATCCGGAGGGCCACCGGGCAGTGGCCGTGTCGGTTCGTGGGACTCAACTTTGTCGGGGGAATTTATTTTAAATTACCACGACCCAAAACTGGACGACAAGCTGGGTCTGGATTTCCGGGTCCAGTGTTACAGATGGTACAGGATGTAACGTTGGACAGCTGCTGAGCCTCGCCTGATACTTGATGCTAGCAGTCATATCTAGCAACATGAGATTGTTTGGAAAAGTTTTGTGGAATGTTTTGGCCGCAAGCACAATAATTAAACTACAGATACCATAAGCCAGAATGTTTTGGTATGAACATAATTACTTATAAGTTAGGAGCAATTTAAATTGTTTTACTCTGTTAAACTCATGTTCGTGGAACGTGCTCTATGATACGTTTTGTACACGTGAAGAAAACCTGCCTACAAGCACTCAATGTCCGGAGTGCTTTTTCCAATGTAAACTGATATTTTATTATACTGCACGCCATTTATCCATGTCACTCTTGGCCTACAGCTACGCAGCAATGTCTGCAAGATGCGCACGGTGTCCGCAATAATCCACCTGGAAACTTCAGGATCCCAGTGCATACCGTGCGTTTGCTAGCATCTAGACGTGTCAAACGTCAAGCAGTGGAATGCCAACACCTCACAGATCGTGCTAAAGAACTCAATGGAGACTTTATCATCCAGATCGCACGTAAGTTGTCCGATCAAGCCTTTTAAATGATTATTCCTGGCGTTGAGATGATAGCTGGTCGAGGAAGCACAACTGATCTCTGATTTTTTAATTGGTCTCTGACACAGTTTTTGCGTTTGAGGATAACATTATATTAGATTGAAAACGTTAATAAGGGTTAATAAGGGTTGGACTACATCGCAAACTTGACGACAACGCACCTCTTGATGATTAACTTCAAGCCAGGCCATCCAAGGCGCACCAAACTTGATCTTTTCTAATAAAGTCCTAAAGCTGCAATTGATCGGCTAGTAAGATAGATAATTTTCATCGTTAGCTAATGCCACCTGAAGGATAACACATCTTAAGTCACTCAGGTTGATTTGAAAGAGAAGCTGAAGGCTTCCTTCCCGTGTTTACTTTCTCAAAGTATTCCGGAAGTTGCATCGAAATGCGCGCTGAACCCTATTATCACATGGTATAAACGGCAGTTAAGCTAGTATCACAAACAGGTCATATATCGTTCTAGAAATCATAGGTCTTGCAGTTTGAATATTAAGAATGCTGCTTGGATGTCCATATATGCAGCATCAGCCTGAAGATGGAGGTCTAAAAAGATATTGCCAACTGGGTCGACGTTCGTATCAGTTACTTAGTTGTTATTAATGAGAAATAAGATCCAATAATATAATACTCTATATAATATAATAAACTTACCTACACTATTTGAATAGAATGACTTGTAAACTACTTGCGAACTATCAACCCGAAATAAAGAAGCTGTAGAAAGTGGTTTGATTGTTTAGTTTTGTTTTTTATCACGGCTAAACCGTATTAACTCCTTGCGAGGAAGTGTGGTGGGTGTGTAAGTGTTATTTGTAACTATGGTCTAATTTAGAGTATGAAAACATACATCGAATACTGAGGATTTTGTCATTTCTTTCGGTTATATTGAAATGTCTGAAGGTTTTAAAAACAGTGTATTATCCTCAAGCAATCCACGTCTGGTAGAGCTAAAAGGCCATGGACTGGAATGAATGGTGTTCTTTTTCGGGTTTTTACTGATGAGGGATCCGCGCGTTTTCCAATGTTTGACATGACCACAATCGAGAGATCATCTAGTGATATTTTATAAGAAAAACTAATTGAAACAAATTTCACAACATTTTAATATCTTCGATTATTTAATAATTTATCATATTATTTAGTGCCCTCGTGGCAATGTGTTATTTTTTATAGTTTCACAACCATTTAAATTATCCTTATACCAACCTCGCATCAAATATTTATTACAACTTCGCTGAAGATTTGCAGCCTATAAAAAAATAAAATCCCTTCCCCTTGGTGATAAAACCATCTCATCCACCGCATACCAAGTGATGACCAACCATTAAAAATCATCTCTCCTTTACTACGACTGCAAGTGACTTCCGTCAACTTAATTATTCTTGCAAGCATGCGAAAGCTCTCAAGTGGCTTCAATTACCCGTGGCTCTTTAGGCTTTGGTTGTGTAAAATGAAAAAAAAAAACAAGCATAACGAACCATCCACTAATACTACGTGCCTCGGGGTGCTGTGAGTGACCCTCTATATCTAGTCCTCCCTTAGAGTCATGACGTCGGCTTAGCCAAACGTTTACAACCTCGCGTTGCGAAGCTGGAGCGGTACCTAATTTAAAGACACATTAAACACAAATAGAGAGTCCTCAACTCATTGCTGGATATTTCGTGCACACCAGCGTGCTTAGGACGTTTCCCCAAGCGTTCTCTTGACAAATGTGTGTCATATTTTCTTGCATCTTGTTCTTGCTTGCTTCTAGGAGACACGGTGCTAATTTCCATTTTCTTCTTATGACTCAAACGCTTTGCTCGTTGAGAGCTTCACCGATCTTGCACCTCCTGCAAGCGTGTTTCACAATTTGTGCTCATTTCGAAGCGAAAACGTTCACGCCTCGACCACAGTCAACCCTGGCGAGGCGGAATAATAACTCAACGGTGGCTCATCGGCTTCGTCGGCCAACGGAAAGATCTCGCACCACAAGACGCTGTTACATCGTTATACCTTCAGCGGCTCGAAAATGGAGCGCGTAATTTGGGAGTTGCGCTGTGCAAAAACGATAACGATAATCTTGCTGGTGCGTCCAAACCGAGGACGCGTCCGGAGCCTGGGTGCCTCGTAGCTCGACGCTGGACCCATAACCCGACCGGCGTGACCAATTAGAGGGGATTTTCTTATGTCATCGGATTCACCGTCCAATCCACACCGGCGGCTATGGTGGCACCGTACGCGCCCGGGCTCCGTAATCCCTCAATCCCGGTGCGCGAACGCTCCCGGGAAGCTGCTAAACGAATAACACACGCAACAGGAAACATGCTCGGTTGCAGCTTCCATCATCTTGCGCGGACCATCCGTGCAACCCTGGCGCCCTGGCTTGCCAAGACCTCTCGAAAGGCATCGAGCGAGATCAACCTGCAGCTCAGCCCGATGAAAAGCTAATGCTTCCGCTCGGTTTGCGAAAGGAAATAAATGTGCTCCGGGTGGCCGCAGGGATTGAAATCCCAACGCCTCACTATGGGGTCCCGCGGAACAAAACGTTTGCTCGAATTGGTTCAATCTTGACAGAGTTGTCGTAAAGCAACAAGGAAACGTATAATATCAACAGAAAAAGTTTTCAAGCTTTGTCATCTTCGTTTAACTAAGAGATACTGCATGCAGCTTTGTAAGTTCATTTATCAATGTTTCAAAAGATAGGTATTTTTAAACCTAATCAAAACTGATCTTCTTTATAATTCTAAGTACTTTACTTTATGAAATATGAAATATGGGAAATAGTCATCACAGAATTGATTTGTAAAAAATACATGAACTTCATCTATGAAACTTTGCCACCCTATCTACGGTTCCATATAACTGACCAGAGTATATACCACCCAATACCAACTTTACCCTACTTTAAAAGTTATAGTTATAATGGGCTACTTTTATATATTGAAATAAATATGACCAAGCTGTTTACCTCCTTGACACTATTGTGCGTCGGTAAACTTATCATGTGACGAGTCTCTCTTCGCAACACGCAAGCTTGTGGATAAAAACCCTATCAGAGCAAGGCGCTAACCTTACCAGTCAGTGTCACCGCAAAATGTTGTGTACACTCGAAATTTTACTCTGATGCCAGGAGCGCCGGGATACCGCTCGGAGCCGGATATTGAATGTCAGCAGAAGCTAAAACGCTAATGCACCTCAAAATGCAACCGTGGCTAACGATGGACAATCGGATTCGCTGATGGTCGGGTGCCAGCCCAGGGTTGAGAGCGCTGCGGGATTAAGGTCGTCCCATGGTCCACCGGACGCACGATGGTGGAACCGACCGTAGCCGTCGATCTCGCACGTCAACGCGTTCGTTCGTTGACGTGGATCGCTGTATTCAAGCTTTAATTTGCATTTCTGCACCACAACCATTGGCTTTGTGAATCGCAAATTTAAAGAGAGTGTTAGAGAGAATACAGATAAGGAATGAGAGACGAATAGATGAACGTTGTGTATCCTTTTGCTGAATCGCAGGACCTTTACAAATCACGACTTAAGCAAAGTGAACAGCAATGAAAACACAAAACGTATAACTGAGCCAAGTGGTATTTGGAAGAAATTTGTATATTTATGCAGATCGTCAGATCAAGACTGTACAATCGATTTCTCTATGAGACAAATGCTCGGACTTTATTTTTCACTTTGTACCTAATCCGAAACACTCTACTCTGAAACTGCTGAGAGATTTTTTTTAAATCACAAGTGTATTTTACTACAATATCTGTTTCTAAATGTGATTATTTAGACTTTTTTTTTATTGTCGACTTATTTGTGTGTCGCACATCTCCATTCCGGAAATTATCGCACGATGTCCACTCCACCTTTCTGCATCAATGCATTATCATTTCCGTAGATGTTATCGAGCTTTTTCATTGCACGAAAACTTAATCGTGTTTTTTTTTCTGTCAGCCCACCCTGTCGTAGTAACTGCATGTCTTGTGGTCTTTCGCTAAGTACCGGCGGGCAACGTGCCACATCTTCCGTGCAAGGTAGAGCAGCGTCCGACACGTGAGAGCAGTTTTAGAAAAATTCATTATCATAATCTTCTTAGGATCAAAACTTTTCCAATATCCGGTGCAAGCAAAATCCGATTATCACGTTTGCGTCCATTCCGAGGTGCAGCCCCGGCACGGCAGGACAGTTGCCCGGAACAGTATGAATAGAGCGAAAATCATAATAAAAACTTTGACGGTGAAAGTTTATCTTCGATGAGAAATCAATTTGAGCCAAGCTGTATGAATTATCGGCAAGATCGGGCGAACGACGTGCACGCTCCATTTCCTCTCGGTTCGGGCGACTCCAGGAACAGGGCAAGAACAAATGGTAATGGTCGCCATCTCGATCTCGATGGATCTTCATGCAATGGCAGAGTTGCACTCCAGGGCGAAAGAAAGGCTTTTTTCGCCCCTCACACTGCTTAATTTGTTCAAGCGGCACAGTTGTTTGCCTTCTGTCGTAACTTTTACTTATCGGCAGTTTTATGTGTAGCGTGATGTTTGTCAAGAGCAAAATATCAGTAATTAATAAAATGCCGATTTGAGTAGCTAATAAAATATGTGTGCATATGATCCCTGAAAGGAAACAGCGTATATTTTTATGTTTTTTGTATGTATGATCGCACAAGTATTAAGGTAGGACCACAAAACGTTGTTTCATTTAACAATTAACAAGGTCTGTTTTGCTCCAGGAGCTTAAAATAAGAGGCGCGTCCGGCTGTCACGATGCCCGTTACAGAAGAGAATTTTTAAAACAAGATAGTTCCCGCGCGTCGCGTTACCACACTAACACTAACGCAAACCTGGCCGGTGAAAGATTTCTTCCCACACATGTTCGATTAACCAGTCGTTGACGAATTGAACCATCAAATATAAACAATGTATATGGCACAAAAACCGCCGACATTGCAAAAGCTTTTCCAATTATAAAATAAAAATCACTCTTATACAAGAAGTTAACCATGATGAAAACATTAAAGCTTTGACAGCTTTTGTTGAAATCCAAACAAAAAATACTAGTGGCAGGCATTTAAAAACATCATAACACCAACGTGTTTTTCAAAGAAAACATGCTTATGAATAAGAATTTGTGTAAATTCCAATCCCTCTTCCATCATATAATATTTAAACTTTTATCAAACAAATGTTTCCAGATCACAAGCCATTTTTGGCCACAATTTTCACTTAATAAACATTGACGGAATTTCCAATGACTATTTATTTTGACTACAATTTATATGAAATCATAGATACCATGATTTCCCAGCGACAAACAAACAATTATGAGAAACAGGCGATAAAATCCAACAAATCCAACCTGTCGTAGTTCAAACCGAAGTCGTATTCATAACATTGAACATTCGGAAATCATTTTGAATATATGCAAAACCAGAACTAAAGTAAAACAATGTATTATTTTCCAATATCAAATACCGATCTGTTAACGCTAATGCAGTGTCAATGATTCGTGACGTAGCACCCGTCATGGTAGTTATGCTAAAACAATGATTTTTTGTCTTGTCATAACTATAACTTATTCTAAACTACACCGCCGAAGGTACATCCAGCATTTTGGAGCATTAGTTATTTAAGTAATTTATTCATAAAAAAGATTATAATGTCAAATTCATATATCAATAAAGTAACTAACAATTTTGAAACGTTTACCATACGGTGTATTTTTTATTGTAGTTATTTCACTGTGGTACAACTCAGCCGCGTGAGTCACATGCGAGGTCAGATGCGAGCATTTCAGGCGCAATCGCAATCGAGAAACTGACGCGATTGCCCAGGCGCGTTGAGTTTGTTCGAAATAACGAGCAATTAATTTTCAACTAATCTATTTAGGCAAAGATTGCCGTCGCCTTAATCGAAATCAACATCAGCCGCAGCGTAGATTGAGTGTGCCGGATGCTTTCCGGTCGGGGCCGCCGTGCAGGAGGCACCACCGTACGATCCACCGAAAAGCCTCTCATAGACGCTGCCAGCAGGCATGTCCTGAGATGACGCTTAATTTCATCGTACTATACAAGTGGATCGTTTGTTGCCCTCGGGGCAGCTCTGCGATGGAGGTGGAATCTCCTTAACTCAATACCCATCTCGGTTGCGATGATAGCTCCGGCCCTGCTGCTCGCACTGGACCATCCCCTGTGTGGTGGAAAATCACCTGCTGCGGAAAATGTAGAGAGCGAAGACAGCAGAGAGCAAGAGAGAGAGAGAGGGCATGCTGTGGCCCGCGGAAGAAACGCTTCGTCAAGCCGTCCTGCACAGAGATCTAGAGTCCTAGTATCCACGAATTGGGGGAATCGATATGTAAGCGCATCTATTTATCACGGGTTTTGGACGTAAGGCGTAAAGTCGGTATACCTGTTGCCGAAACGAGACAGTGTTGTCTGTGGAGGGTTTGTACCAAAATAACAAAAAAGTGTATCACCACTGTTTTAAGTACGCATGATTGCGAATATCGCATGATACAAAAGATACAACCATAGAAAATGAAAGCAATCGTTGCTGCAATTTCGCACTTGAATTTAAATTTGCCATTTGGAGGAGTCCTACAGAAAACGGTGCTTGAGATAGGGTATTTCATTCCTGTCAAATTCCATTTTCATCTACTTCCGAAGTGAAATGAAATTAACTTATCTTGCTTTGCTGGCACACTTGAAAAAGAGATGTCGCAATATTCGTTACACGGTCGCTATTCTGATTTCAAATACAACAAATGAATATTAATGCTTTTATTGCTAATTGGTATTAACTCTCCTGAAGCTTTCAATTTATTTTAAATCAGAATCAGTATCATATTTTTACGTGAGTTCTTTGGTCAAGCACGCTGAACGGTGGCGGAACAGGCACAGCGGAAGATGTTGAGTGATCGCCTCTCTGGACACAAAAAAACTCGTTCAGTAAAGCATGCTGGGGTGCAATTACCCTAGCATTATCACGTTCCAGAGATCCAGCGTGTGAATACTATATCACCGGTGACTTAATTTGATATACGATACTTCACTGCGGACTGAACGTAGAGTGGTAACAACAGGAGTCTCGCAAGGATCAGTCATATAACCCACCTAGAGCAATCTGATGTATGGCGAGGTACTTCGAGTTCGCGGAAGAACTAGTGCACATTATTGAAGGTTCTACTATAGTTTCTGTTCAGTTTACTTTTTTAGCAAACTGTTGGAATCATCGACATCTTCCCATACGTGCTAGTCGTTTTTATCAACCCAGCAGTAGTCAAGCTTTCTTCAATGAAATTATCTCATTCTTAATGGCTATCTCAAACCATTTATTTACTTTTTTGGTGTATAAAGATTGTTTACATGTAGTCTGAATTACTCTACCAAATGAAAGCCTGTAAAGGTGTCATCAAAATAAATAAAAATCCGTCCTACGTATTGTCTCGCTTGTAATTTTTATTTGAAACTTAAACTATAAAAACATATTATGAACGCGTCGTTATGATGACTTAATTATTTAATATTATGTTTATTTATTAGGGCTGCGGCTTGACTTGTCACTTTTGTGTCTAACACACCGTTGACGTCGAGTCTATACCGCTGTCGAGCCTATACATATACATTTTCAATAACAACTTATACTTATTGTTGGAGATTTAGATCTATTTAGATTTAAATATAGTCATCTAGATCAGTTACGTAGGAATGAACTCAATAATGTAAACAGAAACGGACGAAAGTGAAACGCACACACGGAATCTGATGTAATGAACTCGCGTATACGGAATTTTGTGTAATGAACTCGGCACAGCAGCAAAATGGAAGCCAAACGTTAAAGTTCATAATCACGATATCACAGCCAGTGAAAATTCCTACACTTACACTTATGTGTGTACATATACTTCAATAATTACCGAACTTACCTATGCCCACACTACAAATAGAACACTTTTGTTGAGCGAATATCATATTTCACGATTTTGACAACAATATCGTTGCAATGCAAAAATGCGATAAAATTATAATAACATTGACATCGGCTCTGGATGGCTGGCGCACAACTCAATAGAATTGATCTTTCTTCTGCGTTTCTATCTGCGGTCGAACTTTCTCTCTCGTCTCCATATCGTGATGACACATTGTTCGTGATGATGACATCTATCTTGTTCTTGTCTCACTCTCTCACACTGTCGCTGTACAGCGTGGTCAGCTTGATTAGTTCACACAATACGACCTCATACCGTACGGTCCCGATACGCAATCGCATTCCTTCGACCGTAGCGTTGTGGCGCACGGTGGGAGGGAGCGTTCAATCGAATTAAATGTTAAATTCAGTTAGACGCTTGACTCTTGCTGACCCTAGCCGGCAGACGCTCAATTGACTGCCCGAACTGCTATCGAGACCCATAATTTAGCCGAATGCGGGCGAAGAACGAGAACGTGAATGGGAACTTCAATTGGTTCTAAACTGGCCCTTAGAATCTGTGATCCGGTTGGGTGTTTTTGAAACTATTAACATCATCGATGCAGGGTCGAACATTGATTCCTGTTTCATAACATGGCAGTTTTCACATAAGATCATTTGATAATTTTGTCAACGGTTTTCTTGAATTCTTATATTACTGTGTTTGATTTATGACGAGTTTGTACAACGAACTAAACAAATTCATCTCCTCCTGCGCACAGCAGTTGTGAAGATTATTTTCCCAAATATTAACAACATCAATAGTTAATAAAAACTGCATACGTAGTTATATAAAGTAAGGTGAATTGCTAAATTGCCTAAATAGTACATTAATTCATTCACAATAAAGGATAACCTCTCTCACCCTCTTACGACCCGACTACTACCCATCTTACGACCCGATGCCTTATTGATTCTCGTCGTGAACCTGTCGTGGACAATCGGTAACAATGAATATCACTTAAAGAAGACATCGAAGGCAGCGTACATATATTGCCCTGGAGACAGGGTTTCGACTGTCGGCAAAATGTCCTCTCTCAGTGCATTCATCGTTTGACCGTTTGATCTATTGTGATGGCATTGCGAAGATGCTCGTGAACCTACACAATGGCATAACAATAGTCATAGGTAGCCTGCTGAAGATTTCCCTACTACAAAGACAATGCAAAGGTCTAGGCCATTCTACAAGGAATGATGCAGCTCCTGCGATGCATTATCGTGAGAGAACTCAAAACATTATTGATTTTTCGCTGCATGAACAATTCAGTATTCAGACGTAAACATAGTGGACGCTAGTGTTAATGATATCGACCTAAAATGTTATAAATATTC
>KZ068360.1:59141-69158 GCA_002091845.1 Anopheles cracens | reverse complement strand
ACGGATCGTTCGAGAGGCGCTGCCCGGTCGAAGTCATTGTGGGCCTGAAATCGAAAGAAAAAGTTGAAACCACGAGTGGGGAAAGATTGGTTCAGATGCAAACCAGTTTTAATCGTACCTGGAATAAATGTTGACCGAATCTAGCGGTGGTAGCGGATCATACATCAGCACCGGGTCAGTTTCCTTCTTGATGAACTGAGCCAGTGGAACCTTTTCCTTGAAATCCGACAACACGATGTGACGCAGCACTTGCCGCGGTGGGTTCGCATACCTGCGGATGTAAAAAAAACAATTGGTTTGACATGAACCACATAAACCTGGCTGAAATTACAGCGATTTTGTCTATTGATTCAACGTTCGAACGTTTGTTTGCCAACAATTATTCTATTTAATTATAATAAAACTATGTTAGTGACATTGAGATCAAGTTTGATAGGATTTTATATTCTGCAAATATTTTACGACAGGGGCGTAATCTACATTTATTAAGATTTGAGAAATAATATGTAAATAGTTAATTTTACCGCAGCAAACAAATATGAATTCTGTAATGCTGATGGCTTAAGTAACACCAACAGTATTTGCCAATAGTAGCAATAGTATAACTTTTCTCAAGTGACAACTGTAATTGACGTAAATATACACCCTATAAAGATTCTTTCAAAAATATGAGAAAAATATGAATGGCAACACTAAAAAATAATCGAATCTCGAAAAGCAAATCGAAAGCGATCGAAAACAGAAGATAAGAAAATTAATCACCCTGTGGAATAGAAACGACCACCTACCTTTGACTTCGCTTGGTAGCATACTCGGCGACAACGTCCTCTTTGGCGTCCACACGATCCAACACCACGTTCACGTTACGCTCCAACCACGGCAGCAGTTCCGTGTCACGCCACACCAACTTCGACCGGCAGACGTACAGCGACATCAGCTGCTGCAGGGCAATCAGCGCCTTATTGTATGCACCCGGCCCGAAATAGTTATGGCCCGCCACCCGACTGTCCGCCTGTATCGACAGCTCATCCATCAGCGGACGCAACACGCCCGGGAACATCAGCAGTGCGTACTGCAGTGCCTTATCAGCCGCATCCGTGCGGTTCAGATGGAACAGGGCCATCGCGTACGAGTAGGCCATGTTCGGAAGCTGCGACAGATTGTTGGTCGCGTCCCACTCTTCGTACAGCGTCACGAGCCACTCGTACTGCTTCGCCCGGATCGCGTAGTAGTCCACGATCAGTATCATCGCGAGCGGATCGTTCACCGGGTCGAACGAAAGGATCAGCTTGGCCATCTCGAGCGCCGTCCGAGAGCACGCCCGCGACTCCAGGTGCTGCGCGTGCTTGAAGAGCGTGATGAAGAGAGCCCGGTTTTCCTGTCGCCGGTAGTCCAACCGGCAGTTACCCTGCGTAAGACTAAACATCGTGTGGAAGGACGACTCGAGCGCCAGCAGGGCGTGCTCTATCAGCTCTGAGGCCATCGCGTGATCCTCGGACATCTTGCACAGTTCGCTAAGCTGGATCAGCGAGTCGACGTGATACGGATACTGTCTTATGATGCGGATTATGTTCTCCGAGTCCATGCTCTCGACGGCGTCGAGGAATTTTTGCTGCACCTGCCGGTACGACGGGCTGTGCTCGAACGCGAAGTAGATGACGTTCTTGTCGAAGATCGCCTTCGGGCCGGTGGCGGACGTGGAGGAGCCCGGTTCTGGTGCCTGCACCAGGTTCATGTAGATGCCCGACTTCCCGACCGGCGGCCAGTTGTCCTTCGGATTCACCAGGTAGGTGGACTTTAGCATCCGCGAAGCGCCACGAGCGTTGCGTCTTTTGCTTCTGTAAGCAACAGAGATGAAAATGTTAAGTTTCACAACAAAGAAATATTTTATGCACGTATTGTTTGTTTTTGCTGTGACGTGAAGGGTTTGCAATAATAGGATTACAATCGAGTTGGTCCGGAGACGTAACTAAATGAAGCGTTTACAGTGGCATGCAATAAATAGATCCAACTATGATAATATCACAATTTCAATATAAAATCACTGTTACTAGAAATCGAAATAAACAATCAATCATTCAAATATTGTTGAGTAAAACAGTTTTTGAATGAAAAAACCACTCTTATACCAAGATGAAGCTTGAACTGTCACCATTTATAAATGTTCTGACTATTTCATAATATCATAAATTTTTCGATGTCATAAAAAAACCATAACTACACCACTGAACAACTGTTGCAATCGATTGTATAATCCCTACACACACAATATACGCACGACGTCAGCGAAGGGTTAAAATAACAACAAACAACAGCCTGTTGCACCGGCTTTTTTCGCACACAAACAAGCGCCAGTGATGCCAGCCTGCTATGTTTGTTGCCAACCACATCGCAGAGCATCCTGGAGTGCAGAAAGGAACTAAAACACACACTGATACTCACTGTTGATCACCGACGACCTTACTCCCGAACATGCGCTTCATCTCGTACTGCGGATTAAGATTTTTGTGCTGCACATTCAGCAGCGATTTAGCGGTCACTCCGCCGCCACTGCCGCCACCCACCACCAACCCCTCAGCGGTCCGCGCCACCCCGCCCATGCCACCGTCGGTCGAACCGGGCCGCCCATGGTGGTGGTGGTGGTGCGGGTGATGGTGATGCGCGTGATGTTGGTCGGCGTCCCGCGGGAAGCTCCCGAACAGCTTGTCCACCTCCTTCACGGTGCGCGTAAAGTCGTCCTCGATGTCGGCATTGTCCTCGCTGCTGCGCCGGGCCGAGCTGGAGATGTATTTTCCCGTCTTCTTCTTCTTCTTCTTCTTGCGCTTCTTTGCCTCGGCCAGATGCACGCTCACACTGCCGTCCGCCGCATCCTTTTCCGTCTCGTCGTTGTCGTCCTCCTTCACTTCGCTCTCCGAAAGTGATTGTTGCTGATTAAGCTGGGAAGGTTTTTTTCACGTTGGGGTTGGTATGACATGGAAAGGGAAAGAAGGACAATCAAAAGAATGTCACCACACGGCCAGCATGCTTTGTCCATTTTGCGTACGGCTCGCCATACCTACCAGATCGTATCGATTGATGTTCAGCTGCTTCTTGCTGTTGTTGGTGCGGTTCTGGCTGCTGGTGCTGTTGGTGTCGTAATCGGCATCGCCACCGTCCGACACCTCATCGATCTGTTCCTTTATCTCCAGCTCGTTGCCCTGCAACTTGCGCAGAATTCGGTAGGACATCTTTTTCCAACGTCAACATGCAACAGCACGCGGCCCAAAACAGAGAACGAGAACACACTCGCTGGGTGACACGCTGCACCTTTTTGCACACAACTTGTTGTTGCACAACTGTGTTTCGCACTTCCGCAGGGGAAGCAGCAAGGAAACAGGATGCTTAGTGCAGACCGAATATATGGATCTTTTTAACTGCAAAATCCGAAACTGTGCGAAATGGTTTTGTTTATTTCACGATGCGTTACAATGCACCACCAACCAGATGATGCCGACGTCACCGCGCTACATACACCACCACACCAGAAACAACAAACACGGAGATAACGCGCGAGCTGATTTTATTCCGTTCGCGTAACAATCACACGCGCATTTATCACAAATTATTTCACACTCCACGTTCGCGTACGGTTATATCTGTTCCGATATCTTTTTTTTTGCTGGCGTGAATCCCTTTTCTTCGTAAAAATTTGACTGCGCAGTCTTTATTTTTCTTCCTTGTTGCTGTTTCCCGGTGCAAATAGGGTGTGTTTGGATATGCGATCAGCTGTCAGCTGAACGAAAACTGAAACAGGAAAAAAGGGAAATAAATCGCACCAGGAAATAAAAATAGAGAAACAGATGCACTTTATAATGTGCTCTATTGAGTTTTATTTAAGTAAAAGTATAAGAGGTGCTAATCGGCTTGAAAAATGAGTTCCACAATGTGCTAAAATACATTTCAACACAAACAGCTTTTTCACAGGGTTTGTTGATTTTCGCACAACCTGTCAACTGCAAAACTTTTTTGACAAACTTAGAATTGTGCAAAACAAAAAACAAACACCGGTTCTCTGCGTATGTGCCTGATCTAGTAGAAACATTAATTTTTAATCCATTTAGCGTGCGTGTCTCCCAACAATATACATATATATCCTTACGATGTCTTCACCCGCACCTAAATCACCCGAGATGTCCGACAAAAGCCGCAAATACGATCGTCAAATCAGGTACTGTTCGGTTGCGCTTACGCTTTCACATTTCGCGATATTTGAACCCTCGATTGATCGAACAAACAACTTGCAGACTCTGGGGCGAACACGGACAGACGGTGCTAGAGAATGCGCAAATTTGTCTCATCAACGCAACAGCGCTCGGGACCGAGATCCTGAAGGGTATCGTGCTGCCCGGTATCGGCGGATTCACCATCGTCGACAACCGTCCCGTCACGGAGGAGGACGTCGGCTGTAACTTCTTTTTGGATCTTGACTCAGTCGGGCAGCCGCGGGCGAAGCGCTGCATGCAGTTGCTGCAGGAGCTGAACCCGGACGTGAACGGCGATTACGTGGACGAGCATGTCGAGCAGCTGATCGACGGGCAGCCGGATTTCTTTCGCAGCTTCGACGTAGTCGTTGCGACCTCCATCAGTGAGCGAACAATCATGCGGCTCTCGAACGTGCTGTGGGAGCAGAACATTCCGCTAATTGTGGCCCGGTCGGTTGGGTTTTACGGTGTGGCACGGTTGCAGCTGCGCGAACATTGCGTTATCGAAACGCACCCGGACAACAAGCAAACGGATCTGCGACTGGAGCATCCGTTCGAGGGGCTGAGGAAGCATATGGAGGAGACGGTAGTGACGAACAAGGTGCCGTGGTTGGTGGTGTTGTATAAGGTGCTGCAAGAGTGGGTTGACGCCCACGAGGGGCGATATCCGGCTAGCTACCGCGAAAAGACGGAGGTGCGCGATTTGATACGCGCGAAGATGGACGGTGAGCAGGAGAACTTGGAGGAGGCTGCTAAGGCGGTCAACTCCAGTTTCGGTGGTGGAAAACCGTCCTCTGCTGTGCGTGAGATACTCGAAGACGATCGCTGCGTGAACGTTAACACGGAGGTAAGCGTTGTGGCACGTCGCTAGCTCATATTCCACCATTCCGACATTATTTGTTTTCTATCGGCAGAGCAATGCCTTCTGGATTATGGCTCGAGCTTTGAAGGACTTTGTGGACAACGAGGGAAACGGACTGCTGCCGGTACCGGGCGTGCTCCCCGACATGACCGCCGATACGAACTCGTACATCGGCCTGCAAACAGTCTACCGCAACCAGGCGGCCCACGATGCAGAGATTGTGTTTCGCCGGTCGCGCCAGCTGCTCAAGGAATTGAACAAACCGAACGATCTCATCACCGACCGGGATGTACGGTTGTTCTGTCGTGAGGCGGCTAATATCGCCGTCGTCCGGGGCACCAAGATTACGGACGAGTTCGATAAGGGCTACCACCGCACGGCCCACATCGCCAGCGGACTCGAGACACCCAACTCGCTGATGGGCCACTACATAGTGCTGCGGGCTCTCGATCGGTTTCAGGCGGACTACGGGTGTCTGCCAGGCGAGAACGAAGCCGAATCGGATACGACCGGCATGAAGAGTCTGGCGGCGAAGATGCTGAGCGAGTGGGGCATCGGTACGCCGCTGAGCGACGATTTGGCATACGAAATCTGCCGTTACGGCGGGGCGGAGATACACAGTATTTCCGCGTATCTGGGCGGGTGCATTGCGCACGAACTGATCAAGCTGGTCACGCGACAGTACCGGCCGTTTGACAATACGTTCATCTACGATGGGTCGACGGCGCAGACAGAAATCTATAAGTTATAATTCATCCATTCGGTAGTTCAATCGAGGATAGTTTCTAGCTCATTTCCGCGGCGCTCACAATTTGCACGGACCTTTAGGACACAGACGTTCATGTTTCACTCCAGATCTGCCAGGAATTGTAGGAATTTCATGTAGAGCATCGTTGAGAGGAATTAAAGATTATGTTTTAAATGCTTAAGAATAAATTTTCGATCCGGTGTTTTGTTTTTCGAAAAAAGAACCGATTTGAGTAGAAAATTCAATTGCACTCCTATACGAGGTATTCTAAACCATGATGCCATGATGACATCAATGTGTTGTCAAGTTGGATGGATTAGCAAAAAGTACACAGTAGGGCATTGGTTTGCCGAAGTTGGTATCGACCTCGTCGATCTTATTTGTGTTATAAACAAATTCATTTATTTTGTTGAACAATAATAATTCACATCACTCGTAACGGTTTATGCTTGATTCAGAATACGTTTCGATAACTACATCGTCAGATACACAGTCAAAGCCGCAGACTAGCCTCTGGATAACCAACGCTTCACTGTACTTCCAAAAACAAGTCGAAATAAAGTAGGCGGAATCGAATTCTGTGTGTTGTTATTTCCTATCGCAGTTCTGTCTTTTTTCTGTGTAAAAAAATCTACCCCAACATCTGCTCGTGTACAGATTCCTGTCGTTTTAAGGAAATAATTGCATTTATGCCACTGTGTAATTAGTCTGTATTCTAAGCCGTTTGTGGATTGTTTGTATTGCAATAAAAGTGCTGGTACTGCTGGTGCTGCTGGCACCTTCCCGCAAAGAGTAGCGCTCAGAACTCCGCTTTCACTTGCAATGCAGAACCAACAATGCTGGTGACTCAATCAGTTTGTGCGTGTCAGGTGCATAAGATCTAGTGCGAATCACCGCAAATTCGCAGCATTCGGAGCCAGTCTTCAGCGTAACAACGTTGCAAAGGAAATCTCCGTGGGCGGACAAGAGACTATACGGCACCCAACACCAGACAGGAGCGAGGCGAACCGAAATAGCAACAAAGCCAAGAGGCAAAGGTGAGTCCGGGAGACACACGTAGTTGGCAGGGCTTATCGGGCGCTGATTCACGTTCGGTGACGCTTTCGAATTTGCCATAATCAAATTATCGTCCTACGCTGCGTGCTGACAATCTTAACAATATTGGCGCTCGAATGCACTGACTGAGGCTCGCGGAATACAGTTTGCGGTTGAGAGTATTCCCGGCGGGAAGCACCCGTTACATCAGTCTTTGCTCTGGCACCTGTGTGTGCGTGTATACGGCTAACATCTACGCTTTGTTCGTTCCCAGATGAGTTACGCATCCTTCGACAATAATGCCACGGGCAACTCGAACATCACCAACGAGGCGGACTTCCAGAAGACGGCCCAGATCGTCGTGGCCAGCATCCAAAAGATTCAACAAAATGGTAAGCTTGCATGTGAAGTTACGCCAGCTGTTTATGGGAAGGCTTATGTCGGTTTCGCTCTTTCCAGTATCGTCCATGCAGCGTATGGTCAATCAGTTCGGAACGGCACAGGACTCGCCGGAGCTAAAACAACAACTGTAAGTATGCCATTATCCGGCAAACCGAGTGCACGCCGTCTTAGCCCGTATCTTATCTCGTAGGGTTGACAAACAGAGCGAGAGTTTTATAAACGCCGTCTCAAACCGTGCCAGTAAAACGACTAAACGAAATTTTGATACGCAATTTTCGGATTTCCATGATCTTCCGTAAAAGAAAACACGGTTAAGCTTGAGACCTCAATATGAGTTCTATCATTCAGTGGAAGCTTAGCTCTCTTAGTTTACCGTTATGGTTTACATGCAGAGTGCGTACTTGTTGATTTGCTTGTGCTGCTAATATGTTTTCTAGGTTCTTCTGTTGTTTCCGTCGAGTTCTTGTTAGATTAAAAACTTGGTGTCCGGTGTATCGGTGACAATTATGATCACAATTTTATTATGATCACAAATACACTATGGAATGCATAGAGAAGAATGTCGCTCTTTGTGTTTCATCAGTTTTTGTTAGCGTTTGGCTAGAATAGAGTACTGTATGAAGATTTGCAACCATTTTTCCATTCTTATCCTTGAGCTCATGGTAGATAGTTAATCGCTTATCTGGCCAAGACCTTCTCGACCAACGGAAACGGTTTTATACTGCTTTGTCTTGAGTAGCGTACTCGTCGCCCGTGGAATACTGATCGAGCTCACTTTTTGACCACCCAAATACAGCCTGTTCCCGAGTTACGCGATCCATGCTTGCTTCCAAAACTTTTGATGTAACTTCTCGTATATATGACGATATTGCGTCTGTTCTTAAAACGATTGTATAACTTTAATCCATTACCCGTTACGTGTGGTTGCTACGGAAATGAAGATAAATGAAATGTTTGACAGTTTCCCTTTCTTCTTGAACACGCTTAAGTGTAGTTTTGTTAACATAACACTGCTTTATACTTTTATACCGCCTCTGCCAGCCATCAAATACGGTCCTACACACAGCAGCTGATCAGCGACACGACAAACCAGCTGAACGATCTGGTGAACTGCAAGGAACGGCACCTGAAGATCCAGCGCGACCGACTGGTGGACGAGTTTTTTCGCACCACTCGAGCATGGGCTCGAGCTACAACAACACCTCGTCCAACAGTGGCTCCATGTTCGAGGACAACTTTATCACCGGCTCCCGGGGTCAAACGCAGGAGCAGCTGCAGGAGGAGATCGATCTGCAGGCGCTCGAGGAGCAGGAGCGAACGATCCGTGAACTCGAGGTAAGCCTAGCCTCCCGTTGTGAAGCCCGACCTTTTGTGGTTGAAGGCAGAACGCAACGCAACTGACACCGATATGCATTGCCATTCGCAGGAAAACATCGTTAGTGTTAATGAAATCTACAAGAAACTCGGTGCATTGGTTTACGAACAAAGCCATCAGGTGGACTCGATCGAAGCTTCAGTAGAGCAGACGAGCGTCTTTGTTTCGGAAGGTGTGCAGCAGCTGAAACAGGCCAGTCACTATCAGGTGAGCGCTCTCGATGGCGTGCAACGAAAGAGGCTGGGATTTAACTTATCTTTTCTCCTTTCAGAACAAGGCACGCAAGAAGAAGCTCATTCTTGCGCTGATAGCAGCCGCAATACTAGCGTTCATAATTCTCATCATCATTCTGAAACACTAAGCGAGATACGAGAGAGTGATAGGGAGAGAAAGAAAGAGAGAGAGAGAGAGAGAGAGAGAGAGAGAAAAGGAAATTGAAGATGATGAATGTTAAGTTATATACATATAGAAAATCTTTAACAAAAATCGATAAAAAGGAACGTCACACACAATCCAAAGCGCTTCTCGTTCTTGTTTTAAATTATTTAGTTTATCTCCACGAAGCAGAAACCAGCAGCCACTTGCGTACTATCCTTTTTTCCGTGCAGATTATATTAAACGAAAATGCGAAGCTCCAGACGACCCCATCATGCATTCCACTTAGGAGGAGGATTGGACAAGGAATTTCGGTAGGCGCATGGGGATGTGGGATGTTCAATGATAATTATTATGCTACGTTCGCTGGATCAGAGAAACTGTGCTGAAGCTTATCGCGCATGCCGATTTGCCCGCAGGGTTTGAGACGTTGGCCCTAACGGAAATCAGTTATTATCATACCATAGTTGTCCTGCAAACGTCTTTTCTGTATTATGGCAATAATTTTGTTTCTTTCCACATTGCTTGCGCATAGCGTCTCTCTGAGAATTAGACACAATAAATTAAACCATATTGATATAGGACAACAAAACGAAAATTACATGACGCACGAGAAAGCGTATCGAAAAGCGGTATTATTTTTCCTCATTTTTTCAGCCTTTATTACGAAATGAAAAAAAAACACATCCTTACGAAAGCGTGGAAAAGGTTTAGGACACAAGTTGAAAGTCATGCATATTTCGACTGTGATACATTGGATGAGGAGGAACAAACGCGGAGGATGATATGTTTTAGCAAAAAATAATTAAAAAGCAATAAAAAACAGAATAGTAAACGACATCAGCAACAGATCCAAAGCAGTCGGGCAACTCCGCTGTTTTCCTTTCGTAGCCTTTCCTTTGTTTTAAGCATATAATGTGGAACAAAAAAACAAAATCCGATAGCGAGACGCAAACTGCAAACTTAATCAATAAATGGT
>KZ068360.1:41588-52225 GCA_002091845.1 Anopheles cracens | reverse complement strand
AAGGGCGTAATAAGTCGATCGATGTACCCGGGATTGTTGGAGCAGGCCGCCTTCAGTGTCATCAGCGTACCGAACAGAGAGGATGGATTCGCCTGGGACGTTTTCTCGTACGTCGCCAGCCCCTCGTAGATCATGCGCGAGATGGTGCTGTACAGGGTTTCCAGTTCGTCGCACTTGTGCTGCGCGTCCGTTGGGAAGATGGCCATCAGTCGAGAGAGCAATCCGTGCATGAGCTTGATGACGCGCGTATTCGAGCATGTGACGCAGGCCGAAAGACCACGCTGCAGTGGGCGCAGCATGTTCAAAATTTGCTCCTTCTTGAGTACGCCCAGCAGGAACGTAAGCAGCTCCAGTGCGGTGCAGATGTTGCCGATACTCGCCGGCTGTGCCTCCACGTTCAGGAACACTTTGTCCAGCCACACCAACTTCAGATCGACCGGTGTGTCGGGTTTGATCGCTAGCTTCAGCAAGTTCATGCAACGCCGGGAGAGGTTGTCACCGGGTGTAACGATGCCATGCGCACCGGGTGTAACATCGTTAATCTGGCAGGCCATTCGGAACAGGAAGTTTAGCACGGTATCGAACTGCGTCCGGTCGATCGAACGATTTACGCCCTCCGGCTTTGTGCCCGTGGATCCACCGGTAGCGCTGCTCGAGGACGGTTGTGGTTCGTTGTCACCTACCGCTTGCCTTTTCTTCAAACCTCCACCCGTGCCATCGTCGTCAATGCCGGAAGCGGTGCGCTTTACAGCACCACCCGCTTGTTGTTTGTTGATCCCATCTTCTGTCCCGTCCGAACCACCGGCTACCGTCGTATCCATCGACTCACCGTCCACACCACCGGACAAAGCGGTTCCATCGCCACCAGCCGCTGCCGCAGCAGCTTCATCCGTTTCGTCCTTTACCCTTTGCATCTCCCACTTGATAATAACGTCCGCCAAATCGATCGTCAGTTTACGGTATTCGGTGGACGTGTTGCTCACGCTGCTGAGCCGCTGCATCGAGTTGATCATCTGCTGCACGAGATGGTGCCGCACTGGATAGTACACCTTGTAGTGGCGCACGATCAGCTGCAGGATGTGGAAGAGCTGCTGCATTGAGTGACCCTCCTCGACGATTATTTTCTTTGTCCAATGGGTGAGCATCGTGTTGCCGTCTTCCATGCGTAAGGGCATGGCGGGTGTAAGAACTTCGAGCGCCTGCTGCACGACGCGTCGTGCTTCGACGGCGTGCGCTTTCAGGAGCGAATGGAACACTGAAATTTGAAATGGCAATAAATGGATTAATATTAGATAATTGGACTTAATTTCAGAACTGTAAGATTCTGAAATACGCATCCTAACATATTGACATAACCGAAACCTTAAATATAATGCAGGATCACACAAACTTTAAACAGGTGTCTAAACGCAGTACGTAAAATTTTTAGTATCATTTTCTTTTTTATGCTTTTTTTCTGTTACTCTTAGCATTCCAGTTAAAACTGCGTTGGAAAAAGAAATAATAATAGCACTGGTATGATCGATAATAGACGAAACCAAAATATGGGAATAAATCTTTGATCCCCACGTTCGACTGATGCGGTGCTGTTCGTGTGAAAACCCAATTATTTATGTTATTTATGCAGGGAATCAAACGCATACATACCTTGTAGCACGATGCGCTTATGAATCGCGAGGCGTGCTATGATGTGACTCAAAAGCAGATGTCCATGGTACCGGGCTGATGGATCAACGCAATTCTTCGGCAACAGACAGGGCCACGCAAACGTCATCAAGCGTCGCAACTTATTGCCTTCACGCTTGTTATTCGCGTCACCGTCGTGGATGTGCGGCGAGGCTTTCTCCACCAGCAAACTAGCGAACTGAAGCAGTGCGATGCGCACGCAGTCCTCGTTGGCAAATGGTTTGTCCGGATCGATCACCTTGTTGATGAACACCGACACCACGTTGCTGTCGTCCTCCTGGTACGGGGCAGGCGGTGCTCCGACCAGCTTATTGCCCTCGCCCTTCTCGAAGCTCAACGCGAAGCTCGGTATGATGATCATCGAGAGAATTTTGGCCTTCAAATCCTGCGCCAGCTCCGGGCTGGGGAACACGTCCACGAACTGGAAGAACGCTTTCCGCTTCCACTCGACGGTGTAGCTCTGGCAGACGGTGTTCTGTAGGAAGTCGCGCATGAACTGGAAGTCGGGCACGAACCGGAGGCAAAGAGCGCGCAGCAGCTGGAACAGCAGCAGGATCTCGTTCGTGTTGTACGAAAAGTACTCGATCAGGATCTTGGCGATCAGGTGCCACAAATCGCACACCACCGATACATGACATGTCTGAGAAATGGTGGATAAGAAAGAAAGAGAGATACAATTATTGATCATGATTATTTAGATCAGTTGGTGGTAAATAAGTGATCGATTATAATTTGAGCCTTCACACTGACTTCGCTTATGTGAGTAATGCATGATTGTAAATCATTACTTACCTTGTAGAGATCGTTCTTCCAGATGCTCTTCAGTGCGGTTATGATATCCACCTGACTCGTAATCCACGGTCCGTCGAACTCCACCAGTGTGTGAATGATGAGCACTGTCTGGTGCTGCGTCTCGTACCGCTCCTCAAACGGTTTCGATACGCCGGTCGACTCCGAGTTGAGCAGTATGAGCTGTGTCAAGCGTGCGCCCTTCATCTGTGCCGCATTGCGGAATGGCATACCGTCCTTGTGGCGCAGCAAGAATATCGTGAATCGGTTCCACTGTGCTTCCTTCATCACGACGTCCGTCAGCAGCAGCTCGATCGTTTCCTTCGGGTAGCGCAACAAGAATTTAACCAACGCTGGCCGATACGGGGAAGATGGTTCAATCTGAAGGAAGAAAGGAAACGTGAATTCAATGATTGATATTACATTAAAGCAGCAGTTTTGCGCGCTTACCATCAAACTCTTCTCCGCTTGCAGTATCAGCTTGCAAAGGCTTTCGATAAATTTAGGCGACGCAGCCGGTATCTGCTGGAAGATGCCCAAAATCGTGACGATCTTCTTCTCCATCTCACTCGTCTTCGACGTGGACAGGAAGTTGCCCTTGTTGTTGGTGATCGTCACCTCCAGCATCTTGCGCAGTATTTGCAGCAACGAATCGCACAGCTTCTCGTTGAACATGGCCGGGAACAGCTGCGTCAAGTACGATAAGCGACGTGTTCCACTCAGCGTGAGATTGCGATAATCCCCGAGCATGAGTAGCAATGGCCGTATCACCGTGTGAATCTAAGAAGAATTTGGAAACAAACACACGCATTAAGAAAGCACTCACGCTCTACGTATGTCACGCAACAAGAAACTTACCGTTTCCTTACTGACTGTGCAGCCCTGCAGGAAGTTTTTCATGCAATGGAACGCTGCCTCCTGCAGCTCGGCATTGTTTTTCTCCAGCCCCTTGAACAGGATGGCAAAAATCTTCTCCCTACAACCGTTCGGGATGTAATGGCAGGCAGCCAGCGCATTCAGTGCGCTTTTGCGCAGTGGCACCAAGTTTGTGACTGTCTTGTAGCACTCCAGCTTGTTTAGCGTGGCGTCTTCCGCGTCCGAAAGCGTCAATACTTCGTGATAAAACACCTTGTGCGTCAACACGTTGAGATCTGGTGAAGGAGGATTGTAGTTGGCAAAGGATTCGTATAAATATTCGCTGGCGTTCACATTACTACGTACCGATAGTGAACAGCCGGGGTTCAAGTGTAGTACAGAAGGTGTTTCCATCCATCAGACCAATCTGTGCACTGGCTGGTTGATGGCGCAGGAGATGTTTCTTCGGTGGAATCATATCAACTAGCACCTCCCGATGGGGATCCATCACTTCCGTCACAGTTTTCTCTTGTAGTTCCGCAATCAACCGCAGTGATGACATGGCCTATAAGCAAACAAGAATATGATCGTAATGATTCTTGATACTTGTTCAGTTTGGATTTTAAATTTTAAGTCATTTAATTCCAGTTAGTAGAATCTTCTTTGAAAGTAACAGTTGTATTGGTCTTCAATTAATAATTAATTTTCTGAAATTTATACGATATTTCCAGAATTCCTTGGTTTGAATAATGATGTTATACCAGTGCTATATATACTAAAATGGCTAGACCAACGCTGTAAACAAGCCTGCTTGAGAAATTCACACAATGTTCACTTACCGTTTCGCGCACTAGCGTGTGCGGGCTGGTCACCTGACGCACCAGCTCGTGAATGACATCGTGCATCGCCTTCTTCTGCGTCGCCAGGAGCTCCTCGTTCTTGCAGTCCTTCTCCAGCGGCGTCATACAGATACGCAGCATCTTCTCCAGGAACGTGCGCGCCATATCGATCGCACCGCTCGATACCTCCCCCGTCAGGTCCATGATGATGAACATGAATGCCTTCAGAAACACGAACGTGTGCTGGTACAGCCACCGCATCGCCATGTTCTGGTACAGGAACTTGAGCGCGATGCAGCCGCCCATTTTTGAGTACCACGGCCGCTCGTAGCAGAGTGCTGCCATCTTCTCGCCGAGATAGTTCATCAGCGGCAACCGGCAGGCACGCTCCTTCGAGCCCATGATGTTGGTGGCCGTCTCGAGGATCAGCACCATCGCCAGGTTGCCCGGTTTGCACAGTTCCTTCTCCTCGTGGCCCATGATTTCGGCGAGCGCATCGATCAGCACGAGCGGATCCATACCGCCGTTGTACCACTGGAAGTGTTTGAGCAGCGGGAACGGCCCGGCCTGCTGTGCGATCGCCACCATCGTGTAGTGTCGCACGACGGCCACCATCGTCGGGAGGACGGACCCACGTAGCTCTTTCGTTGCGGCAGCCACAAACATACCGGTGAGCGCTGTTTGATGCGTTAGGCGCGCCCGCTTGTCCGGTGCGATGTAGTTCGCGACGTTCGGTGAGCACTGGACGTTGTTTTCGGTGAAACTGGGGTGCATGAAGAGCTTCTGCAGTGTGTGCTTGTCGTCCTCTAGCGTGATCGAGGCGGCCAGATAGCAGCGGATCACCTCCCAGCTCTGGCGCCAGTAGAACGGATCGGTGGTGCTACACTTGAGCGCATTGAAGGCCGTCTCGATCACTTTGTCCACCGCGAAGTTGATCGGATTCCGGTGGTCCTGGAAGTAGGCTACGACGGCCGGCAGCGCTTGGTCGTTCTCCTGATACTTGAGCTTCTGAGGTTCGATCATCATCTTCCGGTTGCCTCCGCCGAACTTTCCCAGCACACGGAACGCAACGATTGCGGCGCTGTCCTGGCTTCGAAGCGTGCGCCACAGTGCCTGCATCAAATCGGCCCGCACGGGCTGGATGTGATCGTACAGGAAGTCGGGCTGCAGATTGTCCACACAGAGCTCCAGCGTTCGTAAACCCTGAAAAAGTAGAAATAACAAACAAGGTTCAAAACATAATTTTAAAGGTTTTGCTTACGTTTGTCCGCTTACCTGACTGATCAGCGTGTGCGATCCGTTCAGTGCCGAAACGAGCGGATCCATCAGCATCGGCAGGTAGGGCAGCAGAGACGACAACCTCACCGGCACCGTCAAGCACAGCTCCACGAACAGATCCTTCATGTGCTGCTTGTGAAACCCACTCTGCAGCCGATTCAAACCCTCCAGCAGATTGGGCAACAGTGGCAGGAACTCCTGGTACAGCAGATCGTGCGACCCACCGCCGATCGAACGGAACAGGGCCCGCAGCAGCAGGAAGTAGTTGTACGGTTCCTTCGCCGTCATCGCCAGCTCCATCGAACGGTTCACAATGTTGTGCAGGTGCGGGCGCAGCATGTGTTCGTTTTCGGCCGCGAACAGGCTGACACTGCCGAAGACGAGCTTAAACAGCCGAAGGTACAGATTCGAGCGCTCGATGTTCGAACCCATCTCGTCCATGCGCTCGAGCAGATACTCCACGAGAACCGTCGCAAACAGGGGTGACGTTTTCGGGTTGGCCAGGAACGAGTTGGCAATCACCTGCAGCGTGGTGTTTTTGTACAGCCGATCCACCATGAAGTCGATGGTGGATGTGAAGATTTCCTGGAAGTTCTGTGGGTCCATCGTGAGAAACTGTGGGTGAAAGATGACATTTTTTTAGTGTTAGTTATAGTTAACTGAAGTTGATGTTTTAATTCAAAACGGAGTCGATGGCAGGCCTTTGCTTTGATTTCCAAACCCGTTCGCACTTCGAGCAAACTCGAGTGTATGAAGTAGTCGGCTAATCACGCTTCTAGAACAAATTGTCCAAAAACACTCACCACTCCGCTGAAATGCTCCAGCACCTCCTTCTCCTCCTTGGACCGGGGCAGCTGAAGCGTTTGCTTCTGCACCGGAATCGACTGCGCGACGCCCACCAACCCGGCCGCCGGTATGTTGATTGTGTAGATATCGAGCGCCTCCAGCGCCCAGTGAAACAGGTCGATGAAGATCAGTATCTCGCTGGGATTGAATATCTTCGTCGGACCGGGATGCTCGATCGGATTGACTGACTTCGGTGGCGGACAATTCCACGTGACCGCCTTCACGCCGCACACGAGCGTTTTGATCAGGCTGCGGTACTCGGTCACGTTCAGGGTGGTTGGCGCCGGCAGCCCGATGCTGGTCGCTTTCTGGGCCGTCCCGTCCGTCCCGTCCGCACAGCCGCCGATCAGACTGTCCTTGGCTAATGGTTCCGTCGTTTGACCCGGTAGCAGGGTGGTACCACCTTCAGAAGGTTTTGATTTCCTTTGGTACGAAACAGAGCAGACGAACAGTACCGTATCGCGTGAAAATACAATTGTTTACATAACTGGCACAAAAAATGCAATACATACCATTTCTGCATCAGCTGCGGCAATTGCACTTTCGAGATCGTTTGAAACTTGATCGTGAAAATGCGCAACATCGTTATGAGCAGATCGCGCGCAATGACCGGTTCCACCTCGCTCTTTAACCGTATGCACTCGACCAAATTGAGCAACAGCTTGCAGGACATTGTCTGGATGCTGGTCGGTAGCGACTCATCGTGGATGTTTTTCGCGAACAGATGCACCGCCTTCGAGAGTGCCTGCAGGCTCAGCTGCTGCCGAATGTGATGTACCAGGTCGGCCAGCGTCGAGTACGCGAGGGGTCGCAGATTTTCGTGCGTCGTCCAGCCCTTCCCGAGCAGCACATCGTCGTCGAACAGTTTCTCGATCATCGGCACGAAATCTGTCGGTAGAGGTAGAATGTTGTACGTAAGCTTTGGAAGAACAGGCGTAAGTGGGAGGAAACGTACGATTACGAAACTCCGTCTGCAGGATGTGCCGGGAGGCAACGAGGAGCTCCTTGCGCAAACTGGCCACCTCTTTCGGGCAGCTTTCGAGCAAATTGATCATGCCCTTCACCATCGTCGAGGCGTGCGTGTGCACTGCATCCGGAAACAGTCGCAGAATATACGCGGAGAAGGTGAGCGTTTTTATTTGCGCACCCATAAAATCGACATATGTTTCTTTGTTGAACCCGGGAGAGTTTCTAGATAACGCGAGGAAAAGAGATGGTTCAGTAAAAGTATTCCTGTTTACAAAAAAAAAAACAAATGCTCACTTGTGTGCAAGGGATGGCTGCAGGCTGATTGTGCTCATGACTAGCGGTATGAATTCGGCCACCTCCTGGTGAAGGTTTTGTTTATAGATCTGATACAGCAGCACCACAATAATTGGAAGCTCCTGCAGAACCTTCAGCGAGTTGATACCCTTAGGGATGAGATTGTACTAGAGCAGGAGAAAAGATAGGAATCAGCAACTTGTTTAGAATCAAGACAAGCAACATTGTTCCAAAAAATATCTACCGAAGCGGTGTTTGTTTTGCCATCGGCCGTTTTCTTTTCCAGCTGGATGGGCGTGATGGTGAAAATATCTGGCAGCAGCGTCTCGAAGTTTAGCTCCTTCAGATCCTTCACCTTGATCGGCTGCCGCGGTTCAAACATTACGTTCATGTGCTTCGGTAGATCGGTGTAGATTTTCTTCAGGAACGCCAAAAAGTCCTGAATCTCCGTGTGAAACGGCGGTCGGTACTGTTTGTGAATATCGACGATGATGCGCAGACAGACGAGCACGTTCTCTTCGTTCTCCGTTTGAAGCAGCTTGATCGTAAGGATGATGATGGGTTTCACGAATGGACGCACGAGTTCGCTCTGCGGCAGTCGGTGTATCATCTCCAGAATCAGTTTGCGTACCTAGTCGTAAAATGCATCGTAATGATTAAAATACATTGCGCTTTCATAGAAAATAAACACATTTTTTACCTGTTGCATATTTAACTCTGAGATGAACATCGGTTCGCCATCCTGCAGTACTTTTAGAAAAACGCGCATCGCCAGTTCCAGGAAGCTCTGATAGCCGCTGCACTGGGTAATGAGCTCGAAATGCTCACTCAGCTCCTGGGCCGCCTTCAGCTTGAACTCATCCTTCGAACCGGCATCGCCCAGCATATTCACAAAGCTCCGGAAGTGACTCATTTGCGTCGGATCGACGGACTGCGGCGTGGCAGCCTGCGACACCGTGTTTGCCGGGTAGTTTGCGGCCATGCTGCCCAGAAATCGGAACCGGGTTTCTGAAGCAATAACAAACGCGCGCCCAGCACTGTGCTCCTGCTTGGGGCACGGTAGCTACCGAATGTTTACTAAGCTATTACGCTACGTGCTGTAAAGACTGCATCGCGAAGTTAGCCACTCTAGCTTAAGCAGACGCAATTGTATGAATTGAAGCACGTTTTAACGATAAACAATGCATAAATTCAAGTTTATATGGTAATATTTCGTTAGTTTGCAATTTCCACGCTTTTCACACACACCCGTTTTTTCGGCGTCAGTCGTGTTTTGACGTTTTTGGTAGATTTGACATTCGCTAAGCGGGCTTTACACGTCTGTATAACGACCTGAGAACCAGATGGGACAGCTGTCAAAGTTCTCACTTTGCCGGTCTCGCTTCGATCGTGCATTGCAGGAAACCTCGAGGCGAGAGCGCTGTCAAACCGATTTGTATTTTGATCAAAATTGTTTGGAGTTTGAAAAATATCGGGTTTTCAAACAAAAACCCTTGTTTTCATACTGAAAAATGTTAAACTATATTTTAATTCATTTTAAATAGTAGATTTTTTAATTTTGTGAGATGCCGCGCATGGTACCGCGCTTCTGCTCTCGCTTGGCAGCGAGAACCGCGTTTCAACGAACGTAGTGAGAAACAGGCGAGACACCCCGTCGTTTGACGTCTCGCTAGGTGCTCTCGCATCGATCTCAGGTCGTTATACGGACATGTAAAGCCCGCTTATGATGGTAGCGCAGTGTAGTCTTGACTACCCGTAAAGCGGATTATCCGTGCAATTTGAAAATTATGGTGTTATGCAATGTGATAGCAAAAATATAGGATGTATAAATTATGCATTGATTTTCATTTTTAACACAAATATTTTAAGCAATTCACAAATAGCTTTTAAGCAATCGTTCAGCATTTATTCAGCAGCAGCAGCGTTAGCGAAACGGGTTGCATATGTTCAAACTGATTCCATAATTTTGTTTATAAAACAGGCTTTACGTTATTTTTACAAAAAAAAAAATTACGTATTTTTAATAGTTCTTAGTGTTACATGAATTCGTTTCACCCAATCTTCAAAGCGTTCTACGAATTCTGAACCTGAGTTCGGTCGATCCCCATGTATCAAATTTCAATATTAGTCGAATATATAATGATATAGCTACTCCTGAAAGTAGTGCGATATTTAATTTACAAAATTATATAGCAGCAAATGAAAAGAACAAATTCGAAAGTTGTCAAATCCCATACAAAATTCGAGAGTAACGCGCGTCAAAATAACGCGCGTCGGAGCTGTGCCACTAGCCTCATCACTTGAATCCTGATGGGTGCAGCGATCAAGTCTGATATATGCGTGTTTCGATCATATTACGATCCGCCTGATTTTTGTTTTCTTCTTATCGCGACTGGAATTGACATTAATTTAGCGTAATTTAAATTATTAAAAAAGGAAGCCTAGATTCGTTACCACATGATGGTACGCAACTGTAATCCATTGGTTGAAGGGCTCGAAAAAAAAATCTCGCTTTCTTTCTCCCGCGATAGTTTGAGTGTGAAGTGGGAAGAAACTGCGAGGAACCGCACACAGACCAATTATGTAGTGCAGTGTAGTGGCGTGTGCGTGCGGGCGTGTGTGTGTGTGTGTGGGTGTATGTTTATGTGCAGTGCTGGTGCATTTTCCGATGCAAACACCGAATTTCTCAATCCCATCGCACAAGGCCACGTGAGGAGGCCAACTTCTTGGATTTCGTGTGTTGTGTGCTTTCCCAGCCTACTGCGTCCTGCTGGGGTGAGCTTCTAACGGATATGCAATAAATACCTAATTCGGGTGCAACGCCAGAATCGATTGTGCAAATAGTGTAAGTGTACGTGTGTGTGTGTGTGCCAAAAGTTCGAATTGAGTTGTGAAATTTGGACGAATAAAATAAAAATAAACCAGCTTCCAGCGATTTCCACACGGCGGCACGTGGAAGGCGGCACCAGGTGCTGCCAAGCGGCAGGTGCTTTCGCCGAGCCTCGAATCGAACCGAGTTCCGGTCAGAAATAAATACATTGCCAAAACACGAAGCAAAACATACAACAACAACAAAAAAAA
>KZ068359.1:138216-160049 GCA_002091845.1 Anopheles cracens | reverse complement strand
ACGGGGTAGCGGTGTTGTGCGCGGGGGGAACCGAACGGACGGAACAAAATCAGAAAAAAACGGATATGAATCGTGTGTTTTTTTTCTATAAGTCAAATTGAATTTAAATTAAAATAAAAACAGAAGGAAACCCGAAAAACGAAACCAGGGTTTTTTTTTGCCTGTATGTGGGAGGGAACGTCGTAAAGAAAGGTGGCATACTTTTGGGCAGTTGAAGAAAGCCTCCCATTGGAACGCCCACATTTATGCCAATCCCACCACGTTTTATTCGCCCGCTTATCGGAACCATCTTGTTGATCTTGTTTTCCTCTCCTTTATTAGTTATTTTTATATATTTTTTTAAATCAATATTAACTTTAATTGCGTTTCAGCTTCTTTTTCATTTAGCTAGTTCTACTTTATTATTGAATGCTTCATTCCTTTTTTGCATGTTTTTATTTCTTCTTTTGCATACTCTATTTGCTTTTTTTGGACGCGGAAGCGGAACTTCCTAACCGCACTTTTCGCTTTCGCCTTGTTTTCGCGCGACGGGGGTGATGAAAGCCTTTTCATTGCGGCGTCCCACGAACGGACGAACTCCGCCCGCGTCCGAGCCCTTTTGTCGCGCTGGGTCGCTTTCACTTCCCAGCAGGCGCGCGGCAGATCTTCCGGCGATCTTGAGATCGCCCCTCTGGGACGCTGTGGAGAAAGCCCAACCGATGGAGTGTGTTTGCCTGGCGTTTGTTTGTTTGGTGTACTGATGTCCGTTTTCGCTTCTCTTTTCTGCTTCCTGTGCGCAGTGTGGCCGGGTTACTACCGGGAAGGTTCGCTGCCGTCGCCGGCGCCCAATCAACCTAGCGGCCCAGCGATCAACACCGCCCCGCCATGAACGAGTGGAACGAGCTGCTGAAGGCGGAACTGTTGCCCCCGGCCGGCAGCTTCCGGGTGGTGGAGGCGGACGTGCCCGGTGGCGCCAAGTGCGGCGGGCTGCTGCGGTCGACGGCCACGGTGACGTACGGGGCGCAACCGGCGGAGGACCGCGGGCTCTACCACCGACACCCGCAGAAGGTAGGGCACTGTTCGGGCGGCTGATTGAATTAGCCCGCTTTGTGTTGATAGTGTTTGCGCTATTGTTGGGACGCGTCGGAGTGACGTCCGGGTCACGTTGTTGCAAGTGTCGGCCGCGAGTTTCACGCGGGCTTAATAGAGGTTGATGAAGGCGTGCCGCAGCTTGCCGGAACTTCCCCGGCCCAGGACCCAGTGGGGCATCGGACCGAGGAGACCTAGGACGTGGAGGTTCATCCAAGATATTCTTGGAACATCGACACCTTGCTGCAGCTTTGGAAATTAAAATGCACTCCGGTTGGCACCGAATTGAGCTGCCTGCGAAAAACACCTTGCCGCCGGGTCGGGCTCCACTGAGCCGTCACGCGCGTATTACACACACGCACCACACGCTGCACGTGGTTTTTCTGTTGCGGCCCCAACTCCGCCCGAGAAATGCTTTTCTCAATCGGCGAAATGGCGGAAACGCCGAAATCGCTCGTTCAACGATCCGCAACGGTGGAAATAGAAGCGGCGCTGGTTTACATTCGCACTAGCAGTTGCATTGTGTGCTAATGGAACATCGAAGATATTGAAGGCTAATGTTCCTTCCATGCTAGGGAAAAACCGAAACGCACGCAAATTTTGTCAGACTTAAACAAACACAAGGAGGAGATCTTTCCAGTCAGAGTAGATCGTTTTCTGGAACGTTGAGGATATTGATACATACGAGATTGGAGCATTTGCGCAGTTCTCCTGCCGTCGGCGTTCGGATGCGTTCAGGTAAACTAGGGCAGCATAAAAAAAACCCGCAAATTGTGTCAAACATAAACAGAAAACGCAACTCCCCCACCCTCGAGGCACAGACGCTGGCGTTGCGTTATTGCCGGTGTAAAACTATCCCAACCTGACAGTAGGATCACTGCTTCCAAGTCGATTGAAGTCAGTTCGTACTGTGTACGAAGTACAACATGTTGAGATGGACCCTCCTTATCGTAGTATACGTAGTATAGTATATCTATAGTAGAAACGGTCGACATATGTCCGAATTGCGCGTAACAACGCTCGGACACACGGACAGACGTGCGTCTTGACCCCAACGTTCGGTGGAATTCATTGGCCTTCACCCGGTTTTTGGAAAGCGCGCCTGTGGTCGTCAGCGTCGTCACCATTTCCGCATCGGTCTCATGTGTGAGCGTGAAAGTGAGTGTGACCTTGCGATGATGGGCGCGCCTTTCTTCTGGCGAAGCGCTGGCGGTGGTAGCGGCGGCGTGTGGCCGATGTCGTAATCGGTGGACGCAACTACAGCGGCGCTGTTTTGTGGGAGGACGCCAGTTTTGCACCGTGCAGTGGTTCGTTTTCATCCGGGTGGTCGCCTCACACTGTCAGACAAAACAGAGCACAGATGTTGCTGTGTAAGCTATATGGGCGACTGCCAATCTAGTGCCTGTGACAATCTCACTAGTTTGTCGTCTAATGGAACATCGAAGATATTGAAGGCTAATGTTCCTTCCATGCTAGGGAAAAACCGAAACGCACGCAAATTTTGTCAGACTTAAACAAACACAAGGAGGAGATCTTTCCAGTCAGAGTAGATCGTTTTCTGGAACGTTGAGGATATTGATACATACGAGATTGGAGCATTTGCTCCCGCAAATTGTGTCAAACATAAACAGAAAACGCAACTCCCCCACCCTCGAGGCACAGACGCTGGCGTTGCGTTATTGCCGAAAGTAAACAAAGCGAGATCTTACCGACCGAGCGGCCATTCGCACCCCGTCACCTTTGCCAACGTACGGAGTCGAAGAGCAAACAAAAAAAACGACTCACGCACGCGAAATATTAACCCCACAAAGTCATTTCTGATCCGATCAACCGAATCGGCGACCTACCTGCCACCTCCCCGCATCGTTTCCCCCTGTCGACGCTTTCCCTTTCTCTCGTACCGATGTTTGAATTCGTTCCCCCTCTCCCCAGCCGCCCAATCTCTCGCAGCTCGGTTAGCACCGCTCGCGAAGACTGTTGCGCACGATCAATCACAGCGTATCCTGCATTGTCTTCACTGATCGCGTGTTGGGCTGGTGCGTGTCTGGTACAGTCCGCTCGCCGCCTGGTAGCCGCTCCGGTGGCTTCGTGCGGGGCCTTTTTTCTACTTCGTTCGTGCGCGAAAGGACCAAAGGAGTGTGTGCGTGTGCTCAATAGTGTTTCGTTCTCGATTCGAACCTCAACTCTCCTGAGGATCTTTTCCAGAGATACCAGAAACTCATCTCGCACCCAAGACAGGACGAGTCCAGTCTTCATCAATGGCGAAGTTTCTGTGTGTAAGTCTTCTCAGTCTATGCGAGTTGCAAACCGCGTGCCCACCCGGAGTAGTGTCGCGCTCAACCCAGCAGAATATCAATCAGAGCAACGATAAACCTCCCACAATTAGCCGTGATCAGTGTTGTTCCAGTGATAAACAGTAGTTCCTTTTATTTTGGACGCGGACTGGCATGAAGTTCGTGATACGAAACAAAAACCCGGTGTGTTCCAGAATAGTAGATCTTCAACACCTGTGTGATTCGTAGTTCAGATTCTATCTCATAGGTAGAGATATGATGTCCATCGTCTATTAGTTACTAGTCACAGCCTGGGTCCTAGTAAACGTAGTTTTTGCGCTCATTTTGATAGTTGCCAAGTTTAGGACTAGGATACAGCTCAGGTTAGGGCTAAGACTGAGTTTCTTATAGAAGTTCAATGCTAGAATAACTCTAGTAGCTCATCCAAACAGACTCGCATCTGGATTTAAAAATTAAAGAGGTTACGCAACGCAACCGATTCCACTCCAGGAGCTCCAGGAGCACTAAAGCAGACGCCTGCGCCACCAGCTCCGGGCCGCTCCACACAGAGTGCGCTTTTCTCTCGCTCTCGGCTGATACGCCCGGTTGCCAAACGGTGGATCTGCGCCGTCTCGATTCGTCGGCGAGATTACGACGCGCCCGAAACGGGGTCAGGGTAGGGAGATGAGAAGCGGCGCTCAGAAGCAAAGGACTGCCGATGTAATAACTCCCTCTACCGGAGGGGGCACGCTGGCGACAGCAGTGGCGTAACCGCCAGCACCCGTAGAAGGGAGTCCCAACTGCCTTTTCCACTCCCCAATCTCATGGCGCACACAATGGGACACACACAGTGTTCAGTGCGCCCTCTCCAATCTGATGTGATGTGTGGTTGTGTGTATGTGTGTGTGTGTGGAGATAAATGGAACTGTGGAGGAGACATTGGACTAGCTGATCTGCATTAGTGCTTTCGTCAAGCGGGGTTCGGTTTTGCTATTGTTGTGCCTTTCAACGCTAATGACTTCCTGCCTGCCGAGCGCAGGTGAGACCACGATCGCCTGAGTTGCCAAACACCAGTGGAAACGGAATGGAGTCACACCGCATCGCTCAATGTATACAACTCTCGCTGAACGTGCTTCCCTCAGCAGAGTAACACCACAAACATAAACCCAATCGAACGAGGGGTCGTAAGCAAATATTCCGCCAAACCGGAAGGTTTTCGAACTCGACGCAAAACACGCACACACACCTTGCCCGATACTGGTGATTCAGCAGAAGTTGAATAATTCATTCGCCACTAGTGCCCACAGTGCCAACGACTCCACGCGACTTGAACCCCTCCCTTTAGCCTAATTATGATAAGAACCCACCTCTACCGTTCTCTCACACACTCTCTCTCTCTCTCTCTCTCCCTCGCAGGGCATTAGCAACCCGCCCGCCCTGGAGTGTGGTTCGCTCGGCAAACACAACCTGCTGAAGGTGGAGCAGCCGGTGGCGAAAGCGGTACCGGACGACCCGACCGCCAACACCGGCCATGGTGGATGCTGCACGGACGGGGCGGCGATGCGGCGCGGCAAGCAGGTCGTCGCGTACGACGACGCCCCGGAGCACCTGCGCTTCAACCCGTTCATCCGCACCGGCTACCGGACGTACCTGTCCGCCCGGCTCTGCCTCGAGAGCATGTTCTGGTGGACGAACGAGACGGTCAACATCTGGAGCCACATCCTCGGCCTGTGCGTCTTCCTGATCCTGGCGTACTACGACACCGCGATGCTGCAGATCCAGGCCAACACGGTCGACAAGGTGATCGTCGGCATGCTGCTGTTCAGCTTCCAGCTCTGCATGATCTTCTCCTCCATCTACCACACGTTCTCGTGCCACTCGGCCGACAGCTACGACCGGCTGCTCGCGTTCGACCTGTTCGGCATCGCCCTCTCGCTGCTGGCCATCTTCATGAGCGGCATCTACTACGCGTTCTGGTGCAACCAGGTGAGTGCGGTCGCGCGTTGCGGATCTTTGCGACGTTTAGCGCTAACACTCTCCACCCTGTTCCCGGCAGCCGCTGCGAGACTTCTACATGATCACGATCGCCGTCATCTTCGTCGCGGCCATGGCCCTGCAGATACCGCAGCTGAACGTGCACTCGAACGTGAAAATGCTGGCGTTCGTCGCGTGGGCCGCGTACGGCGTCGTGCCGACGCTCCACTGGTACTTCGTGATGGGCGGCGTCGAGAGCACGATGGTGAAGGTAATGCCGGCCGTCGCTCAATAGTCAATCAACGTACGCCTCGATACGTTGCTGCCACCTGTCGCGCGTGTCGCACGTCTCGCTGCAACACCTTGAACTGAACGGCGGTTGCGTGCGGAACGCGCACGCTGAATTGCAAATGGCGCATCGCCAAACCCGCCGTTACGCACTGTTTCTTCCCAGCGAATAGTTTGGAATAGTTTACGACCGGGTGGTTTCGGTTTTCGCCTGCAGCTATGCAATCGTGCCGTACGCTGACGCTTTGCCTGCTTTCTTCCCCCGTTTTGCAGATCTTCATACCGCGCGTGGCGGTGATGTACGCGCTGTCCGGCTTCGCCTTCCTGATCTACGTGACCAAAATTCCGGAACGCTGGTGTGTCGGGTGGTTCGACTGCATCGGGCACTCGCACAACCTGTGGCACCTGATCGTGCTGGCAGCGCTCTGCTACTGGCACAACAGCGGTAAGTCGCGCACTCGGCGCGCCCCCCTCTCCCAGCCGTACCCCATGCTTTCCAGCGTGTTTTGTTTGCTTGTGTGGGCGTGCATGTGTGGGTGCTGACTTCCTAACCGACGATTAACACCGAGCATTGCTGATCGTAACATTGCTAGCGCTGCTTTTCCATCCGTAACTTCAGCCATTAGTTTCCCATCATGTACTAAAAGCCATCATAGTGAGGAATCTTTGTCTGTCAGTCAGTTTAATCAAGATCATCTGTAACCTTTCCTAGCCTCCCTTCGTAAACTTCCCAGAATGTCCGTGTGTGCTTCTGTGCAGGAGCTTGTACACTCCAAGCTATAACTTTCTCAAACTGAGTACAGATTTGCTCCACTAACATCATCCTCCCTAGAGGATCCTAATATCCCTTTGTGTGCTTCAGTGTGTGCTCTCTGTTTGCCGTGAGTGTGTTGTTTATCGTCGTTTAAAAAGTAGATCGAGATCAGCAGTAGTGTCCCTCCGTTCCCCCTCCGAACCCCTCTGCCACCAGGCCACCAGACAAGAACCAAAACCAATTGGAACCAATCTCCTTCTCCAACGTCACGTGTGCATCTTCAACAGGTCTAGCCTTTGCTAACTTCCTCATCGATAACGGTTGCGTTAACGATAGGGCCAAGTGCTACGCGCTGACCGCCGCCAACGGTACCGGCGAGACACCCTAGGCCGAGGCGCCCCGGCAGTCGCACTTGAGGGTGGACGGGAACCGGGCTGTAAGCTCTCTGTACAGAATACAACGGATACTACCGCGAAGTGGTGCCCGATCAGACCCGATCTTCTCTCGCCGATCTTTTTCCTCCCATCCAACCCCAACAAGAACCCACCCCCTACGCACCCCCTCCGCCCCACCCCAACTCCCCAACTTCGCGCGCCCACTCGCAGTCTTGATGCGCGTCTCGCGATGCGAGATGCGTAGACAGCAGCTTTCTAGCGAAGAACGTAGCGTACGTGGGTCTTTCTGTGTGCGTGTGTGTGTGGATGTGTGTAGCGAGGACGAGCCCAACCGACTAGGCTACTCTAGAGGCGGCTCTAGAGTGATCGCTTCTAGTGCAGTTGCTGCCCTCAACGTTCCAACACCGGGACCTGGACAACGCTCCCGGGAAGTTCCTCTCGCTTCTCAGCCAGGATGTGGAGTCGCCCGGAGGTGGTGGGGAGAAGCTGGAGAGGCAACGCAGATGGGGGCAAGCAAGGGCCACCGAACCTGGCTGGAAGGTTACACTTAGGGGAGGAGGAGACATACAACCCGGAGATCTGACGGAGGCCACACATAAAGTAGACAATAAGCGCGAGCGAACAGACGATCGCCTTTCTGCGAAAGGCTACACTCGTCCCGGCGGTGGCAGCAGCTGATGTGGCACGGGTGACGGACAGACCCGGCCAGCGCGAATGTACAAAGACACCAACAACACCGCAGCGATACGTAAACCAAACTGCGGGATGCTGGGATGAACCGGGGGATGCAGAGACTGCCAAAGTCGTCGTTTAGCAGCGGTAGTAGATATTATCTGTATATTTTTTAGTAGATTTAGTACCAGTAGGCTGTAAGGAGAGGTGCGGCGATCGACACACGCCGCACACCGGATACAGGAAACGCACCGTGCAAGCCAAAGCTCTGGCGATGGCTGACGAAAGATTGCTCAATTATACGTTTAGAACGAACGAGGTGTGCGGCGCGGTGTTGGCAGGTAGCGCACACGCCCGAGGCTAGTACGGCAGAGAAGCAAGCTCAGCAGTCGTTTTCGCTTTAGGTTTTAATCTGATTGTTGCTTTTTTCTCTCTCTCTCTCCCAATTCGTCGAGAGCACGATGGTGAAGGTAATGCCGGCCGTCGCTCAATAGTCAATCAACGTACGCCTCGATACGTTGCTGCCACCTGTCGCGCGTGTCGCACGTCTCGCTGCAACACCTTGAACTGAACGGCGGTTGCGTGCGGAACGCGCACGCTGAATTGCAAATGGCGCATCGCCAAACCCGCCGTTACGCACTGTTTCTTCCCAGCGAATAGTTTGGAATAGTTTACGACCGGGTGGTTTCGGTTTTCGCCTGCAGCTATGCAATCGTGCCGTACGCTGACGCTTTGCCTGCTTTCTTCCCCCGTTTTGCAGATCTTCATACCGCGCGTGGCGGTGATGTACGCGCTGTCCGGCTTCGCCTTCCTGATCTACGTGACCAAAATTCCGGAACGCTGGTGTGTCGGGTGGTTCGACTGCATCGGGCACTCGCACAACCTGTGGCACCTGATCGTGCTGGCAGCGCTCTGCTACTGGCACAACAGCGGTAAGTCGCGCACTCGGCGCGCCCCCCTCTCCCAGCCGTACCCCATGCTTTCCAGCGTGTTTTGTTTGCTTGTGTGGGCGTGCATGTGTGGGTGCTGACTTCCTAACCGACGATTAACACCGAGCATTGCTGATCGTAACATTGCTAGCGCTGCTTTTCCATCCGTAACTTCAGCCATTAGTTTCCCATCATGTACTAAAAGCCATCATAGTGAGGAATCTTTGTCTGTCAGTCAGTTTAATCAAGATCATCTGTAACCTTTCCTAGCCTCCCTTCGTAAACTTCCCAGAATGTCCGTGTGTGCTTCTGTGCAGGAGCTTGTACACTCCAAGCTATAACTTTCTCAAACTGAGTACAGATTTGCTCCACTAACATCATCCTCCCTAGAGGATCCTAATATCCCTTTGTGTGCTTCAGTGTGTGCTCTCTGTTTGCCGTGAGTGTGTTGTTTATCGTCGTTTAAAAAGTAGATCGAGATCAGCAGTAGTGTCCCTCCGTTCCCCCTCCGAACCCCTCTGCCACCAGGCCACCAGACAAGAACCAAAACCAATTGGAACCAATCTCCTTCTCCAACGTCACGTGTGCATCTTCAACAGGTCTAGCCTTTGCTAACTTCCTCATCGATAACGGTTGCGTTAACGATAGGGCCAAGTGCTACGCGCTGACCGCCGCCAACGGTACCGGCGAGACACCCTAGGCCGAGGCGCCCCGGCAGTCGCACTTGAGGGTGGACGGGAACCGGGCTGTAAGCTCTCTGTACAGAATACAACGGATACTACCGCGAAGTGGTGCCCGATCAGACCCGATCTTCTCTCGCCGATCTTTTTCCTCCCATCCAACCCCAACAAGAACCCACCCCCTACGCACCCCCTCCGCCCCACCCCAACTCCCCAACTCCAGAGCATCCGTGTCTTGTAGGTCAAAATTGAAGCCGAGATCTCGTCGTGAGCGCGTGCACGTTCCCAAACGTTTGCCTTAGTTTTATTTCCGCTGTTCTTCGTCTGTTGCTACTGATGACGGGCTATCTATCACATACTTCTGGAATCCAGATGCTTCTGGAGTTAAACTATCCGCTACGTGTGCATTCTCTTAGTGTACAGTGCTCCCCAGGGAACTCTGCGCATGTCACAATGCACATCCTGTAGGTCACTATAGGTCCTCGCAAGTGAAAAATACGCCGGCATTCGGTGGATAGAAGTAACCCTCTCCCTCCCCTCACAAACTACTCCACAACATGTACATTAAAGCATCCCCAGCGTGTTTGAACGGACTTGAATTGTGATCTTACTAACCTATAAAGCGCGCATGAACGCCTCTGCTAACGTGGTCGGACGGGAACAGCGGAAAATCGCGCGGATGGGGTTGAAACGGTTAGGGTGCTTTTCTTCTTTAAAAAAAACGCGGCATAACACACAGTCAGGCGGGGTCTCCGTTCTTTTTATTTAAAAAAAAACACCTGTCGATAGTATTCCCTCATCCCAAGCATAACCTAAAAGCGCAACAACAACCAAAACAAGAAAAAAAATCATTCGCCGTGCTACAACGTTCCGTTCTACTTTGTTCGTTCATCATGCTCATTCCGCAACCGCAACCGACCCCTGGTACATCCCATTCCACTACAACTCTCGACCCACTCTCCAACCCCACTCCACAACATCATCACCTTCCCAACGCACCAACCACCCAACAACTGGACCAACTCAACCGTCGCCATCGTCAACAGGCATGAAGTACGTCGAGTTCCGGATGACGCACGGATGTTCGGCCGGTGTGCAGTACGCGTAGGTATGGGAGCGTGCGCGCGCGCGCCCACTCGCAGTCTTGATGCGCGTCTCGCGATGCGAGATGCGTAGACAGCAGCTTTCTAGCGAAGAACGTAGCGTGCGTGGGTCTTTCTGTGTGCGTGTGTGTGTGTGGGTGTGTGTAGCGAGGACGAGCCCAACCGACTAGGCTACTCTAGAGGCGGCTCTAGAGTGATCGCTTCTAGTGCAGTTGCTGCCCTCAACGTTCCAACACAGGGACCTGGACAACGCTCCCGGGAAGTTCCTCTCGCTTCTCAGCCAGGATGTGGAGTCGCCCGGAGGTGGTGGGGAGAAGCTGGAGAGGCAACGCAGATGGGGGCAAGCAAGGGCCACCGAACCTGGCTGGAAGGTTACACTTAGGGGAGGAGGAGACATACAACCCGGAGATCTGACGGAGGCCACACATAAAGTAGACAATAAGCGCGAGCGAACAGACGATCGCCTTTCTGCGAAAGGCTACACTCGTCCCGGCGGTGGCAGCAGCTGATGTGGCACGGGTGACGGACAGACCCGGCCAGCGCGAATGTACAAAGACACCAACAACACCGCAGCGATACGTAAACCAAACTGCGGGATGCTGGGATGAACCGGGGGATGCAGAGACTGCCAAAGTCGTCGTTTAGCAGCGGTAGTAGATATTATCTGTATATTTTTTAGTAGATTTAGTACCAGTAGGCTGTAAGGAGAGGTGCGGCGATCGACACACGCCGCACACCGGATACAGGAAACGCACCGTGCAAGCCAAAGCTCTGGCGATGGCTGACGAAAGATTGCTCAATTATACGTTTAGAACGAACGAGGTGTGCGGCGCGGTGTTGGCAGGTAGCGCACACGCCCGAGGCTAGTACGGCAGAGAAGCAAGCTCAGCAGTCGTTTTCGCTTTAGGTTTTAATCTGATTGTTGCTTTTTTTGAAATGGGAGGAGGGGCGTAGTTGCGCGGGTAAGGCGACCTATTGTGCAATGCATTGCGATACGGGCAACGCACCAGTGAGAAGGCGTCAGCAGCTGAAGCAACGCACATCCAGGTCCAGGCCTTCCCGAGGAGCCCAACTTTGTAAGGGAAGTCGTCCAAGCGGGATCACTTGCTCCGAGGGTCAAACGATGCGCTACATCGCAATGGGTGTTACGCAGACGGTCGGTCAGGTTACAGCGCTCGAGCAACGTGAGCCAGCCCTCGAGTGGCCCTCCAACGGAAGCCCGATCAGCAGAGTGCTCCACCGGTGGGATTTGATTCACCAACATCCTCCAACACCCGGTCCAATCTCCCTCACTCCCACACGCTGGGGGACTCTAGAAATCAAACCCCTCCACGGCCCGGTGCTGCCGGTTTTAGTGCGGATAATGAAACATTTAACGGCATGTGGCTTATCGACGCTACCCGGTATCTCGCCCCCCCCCCCCCTCTGTGCGATAATTAGTTGGTGTGTCTTCTGTTCCCATACATCACCGCCAGCGCGGAAATCGATTGCACTCGCAGCCGGCCGAGCCGGGTGTCTAGCGATAGGGCGCGAGGTGTCTATTACAGAGACCTTACACGCCCGCGGGCCACCAACGCGCACGCCCTACACTGAATCCGTTCAAATGCCGCCCCACGTTCCGCCCAACCGTGCCCGGATTGCCCTTACGTGTGTCTGTCTGTGTGTGTGTGTGTGATGGAGGACTAATTAATCCGTGGGAAGATCCTGCGAGTCGAGCTGATCCGTTCCAGCAAGTGTTGTCGAACAAGTGTGTACGCGTGTGTGTGTGTGTGTGTGGGTTTAGTGGAGCGACCGCGTCGACATCGAATATGTGGAGCAAAGCCGGCAGAAATTGTGCGAACGTGTGTGCGAATCCCGAAACCTGCCGAACGGCTGGTTGGTTGCTCGCTACGCCTACCACGACGGCCAGTCGTTGACAGCACGACCTCGCTGCCGGTTCATTCTTGCGTGCGCACGTCCTGGTGCGATTGCGGCGTTGTATTTGTACTCGTTTCCTCCACTGTCTCCAAACCCTGCCACGCCGGGTGCTGGATGATCGCACTGTGTCTTGATTAGCTCTAATCGGGACAGCTTTCGACCCGTCCGGCCATAAAGAGAAAGCACGAGTGCGTGTGCGAGCGTGTGCGAGCGTGTGAGAACAATGGTGAGAGCAGTCGGCCGGTGCTGATAGCAAAGCGTACTGATCATCGCCACTGTGTGCCGCGCGGCTTCACTATCACCACCTAATCCGTCGAGTGTCATCCATTGCTCGATTGCTGCTCGGCGACGATGATAAGCGACGCGAGCGGTGCCAGTAGTTCTCGCCAGCGCTGAGTGGGGTTTATTGCTCCGCGTTTCGAAAAGTGCCAAAGCAACAAACCCGGCGCAGTTCGGTCTCGTTCGTCGATGCGGTTCGTCCTGCAATAAACGCACTCCACAAGCAATCAACACGGCACCGGCTGCAGAAGCAACACAGTAGAAGCCCGCAAGCAAAACCGGTCCGAACGGCGGCAGATTTGCATCCAACATGCTGGATGCGCTCAAGTTCTTCCTGTTCGTCATCCTGCTGCTGGTGACGATCATGCTGAACCAGCACGTGAACTCGAAACGCTCCGCCGAGCTCGATCTCGACCTGCTCTGGCAGATACAGGACACGAAGGGAGGTGAGTGTGAGCGTGCTCGCTCTCTTCTTCTGGAGAAAGTTCCCCAGAAAAACAGAAACTAACCGGTTCTGGTTTGCCGCCTGCATTTCCGCAACCGCGCGACGGCAGTGTACGTCGTGCCGAACCAGACGGTGCCGTCCGGGGTGTACACGGCGCTGGAGCAGAGCATGGTGATCGGCTCGCTGCTGGAGGAGTACAACGATGTCAACACGAGCTGGGTCGGCGAGACGGACCTCGCGGAGGACTACCGGTACGTGCTGCTGACGTTTCACGGTGTGGATACGTTCGCGAGCGTCTACCTCGGGGGCCGGCTGCTCGGGCAGTGCGAGAACATGTTCGTGCGGTACAGCTTCGACGTGAAGGAGCTGGTAGGTTGCGGTCACCCACCCGGCGTAGCTCGTAGCGCCTCTCTATCTCCCCTCTCTTTCTGCTAGTGCGACGGAACGACGCACGAGCTCCGGCTCGAGTTCCGGTCGCCGGTGGCGGAGGCGAAGAAGCGATCGGTGGGCCGCAAGCTGCCGATCGTGCCGACCTGCCCGCCGGCCGGCTACCACGGCCAGTGTCACGTCAACCTCATCCGCAAGATGCAGGCGAGCTTCGCGTGGGACTGGGGCCTGGCCGCCCCGTCCATGGGCATCTGGAAGCCGGTGCGCCTGGAGTACTACAGCTCCGCCCTGATCCGGGACGTCACCGTCGGCATCACCGAGTCGACCGACGCGGGCGACGACCGCTGGACGGTGAGCGTCGGCGTGCACCTCGAGACGGGCCGGGCCAGCGCCCGGATCAGCGGCATCCTCACGTTCAAGATCATGTACCGGGGTATCGTGACCAGCAGCCGCTCCGTGCCCTCCTTTCCCCGTGCCACTCACACCCGTTCCCATTCTCCTCTTCTCCTACAGTGGCGTCCCGCTGACGGATGACGCGCAGCAGACGCTCGCCGTCACGAACGCGACGGACGACGGCGGCGAGCTGCTGGTGGAGCAGCGGCTGACCGTGCGCAAGGACGCGGTCGAGCGCTGGTGGCCGAACGGGTACGGCCGCCAGACGCTGTACAGCCTGTACGTGCGCTGGGAGGACGCCGCGGTGAACGGCGTGAAGCTGCCGCACCCGGACACGATGATCGCGGAGAAGGTGATCCGGATCGGGTTCCGGACGGTGCTGCTCAGCCAGGAGGCGACGGCCGACGGGCGGATGTTCTACTTCCAGGTGAACGGCGTGCCGATGTTCGCGAAGGGCTCCAACTGGATCCCGTCCTCGGTGCTGCCGGAGCGCTCGTACGACGCCAACTACGGTGAGTCGGCCACTGTCTGTTGGCATCGGACACCTGAACAGTGGAACCATGTTCTGTGGCTGCGGGCGAACGTTTGCATAAGTTGCATAAGGATCAGATACACTGTCGATCGCAAAAGATGTTCCGGAGACTCGCTGGACAGTTCAGTCCAACAAATTAAACATATTAAGTCGTTCCATAAGTTAGGCTCTATTTTCGAGGTTCTATTTTCATGAATAACCATGAAACCGTCACGTATTCGCTTTACGCTGATTACTCCTTACGGTGTAACAAAATGGATGAAGTTTTTGATTAGGATTATGCTGCTGAGTATTTTGAATGTGTCATAGAATATTGCTCTTCAAATGGTCAAGTATCAAATTTCCCAAGCGGTTGCATTCAAGTGTTATGAGCACAGTGTAATTGAACGCATACTATCGTCATTCCCCGTCTTTTGGTGTGTGTAATACTCTATGTTCTAGTGAAACTATAAGCGAAAAAACTTAATTTCACGTTCACTTTCACTCGACCACTGAGTGGAGACATTAACGAATTGAGCAATAGTGCTGGAAACATCGCTCTAAACCTCCGACTTTGATTTAGGAGCATGTATAGGTCTATGTGGCGAACGTATTCGACTATCGGTAGCTCCAGGTTCATATATACATGCTCAGAATCACATACCTGAGCTAGGTTTCCCAGCGTACCATAGAGTTCAGCTTTGTTCAGGTGTCCGGTTACGGTGTTTGAGCCGTCTGTGTTTAATTCACCCCGTCCCGTTGTCGCAACGCAGTCAAGTTCCTGCTGTACGCCGCCCGGGACGCGCACATGAACATGCTGCGCGTGTGGGGCGGCGGTCTGTACGAGAGCGACCACTTCTACCGGCTGGCGGACGAGCTCGGCATACTGATCTGGCACGATCTGATGTTCGCCTGCTCGATGTACCCGACCGACGAGGAGTTCCTGCGCACGGTCCGGGAGGAGGTGCGGCAGAACGTGCGGCGCATCCAGCACCACCCGAGCGTGGCCGTGTGGGCGACGAACAACGAGAACGAGGTGGCCCTGCGCCAGAACTGGTACAAGACGGCGGCGAACTACAGCGCGTACTACGCGGAGTACGTCGAGCTGTACGTGCGGACGGTGCGGCCAGCGGTGGAGGCGAACGATCCGTGGCGCACGGTGCTGCTGTCCTCGCCCTCGAACGGCGACCTGTCGGCGAAGGACGACTACGTCGCGGAAAACCCGCAGGACCCGCACTACGGTGACGGTGAGTTGGTGCGGAGTGCCTGAACGAATGTGTGACCGTTTGCCAAAACCCGGCCCGTCTTTGCGTTCCAGTGCACTACTACAACTACTTCCTGGACGGGTGGAACGCGGCCCAGTACCGGGGCGGCCGGTTCGTGTCCGAGTACGGCTTCCAGTCGTACCCGGCGTACACGAGCTGGCCGGAGGCGCGCAGCTACGGTCCGGCCGAGTTCACGCAGCTGGTCAACCACCGGCAGCACAGCCCGCTCGCGAGCGTCCCGATCCTGACGATGATCGGGTACAACCTGCCGGTCCCGGGCGACCCGTCCGCGCCCGGCTACTGGCCGGAGCTGATCTACCTCAGCCAGCTGTCGCAGGCGATGATCGTCAAGACGGAGACGGAGGTGTACCGGGCGCGGCGGCTCGTCCACGGCACGATGGGGGCGCTCTACTGGCAGCTGAACGACGTCTGGATCGCACCGTCCTGGTCGTCGATCGAGTACGGCGGCACGTTCAAGCTGCTGCACGTCTGGCTGCGCGACATCTTCGCCCCGGTGCACCTGGTCGCGTTCGTGAACGAGCGGCGCCGGCTGGAGCTGGTCGCGGTGCGCGACACGCTCGGCCCGGACGACGACGTCTGGGACGTGGAGGTGCGCATCCACCGGTACGGCAGCTTCCGGCCGGTCGACCGGCTCCGGTACGAGGCGGTCCGCGTCCCGCCGAACACGGTCGCGCCCGTCGCCGAGTGGGACGTGTACGAGCATCTGGCGCAGCGCGGTCTCCATCCCGCCGACCATCTCGTGCTGGTCAGTGCCTACCGCCACGCCGCGTCCCCCGAGCAGCAGCAGCAGCAGCCGGCGCTCGCGGACAACTTCGCGCTGCTCGACAAGCTGAAGAACATCCGGCCGGAGCAGCGGGTGCAGCCGGCGGTCACGGTCAGCGTCGTGGCGGCGGTCTGCAGCGACCGGAGCAACCTGACCAGCGTCAGCCTGGAGGTGTCGGTCAGCGCGCCGGCCCTGTTCGTCTACCTGCAGCTGACGCCGGAGAACAGCACGCTCAAGCAGTGCCAGTTCTCGCGCAACGGCTTCCTGCAGTTCCAGCCGGTCCGCACCGTCCAGCTGACGTGCGTCGATCCCGGCTGCCGGAACAAGATCCAGGCCCGGGACATCACGGTGCGCACGGTGAACGAGCTGCTGGTGCGCTGAGCGTGGTCATCTCGGGCTTGAGCCAGTGAACGAACGCACGGCGAACTTAAAAAAGAAACAAATTATTATATTTATCGATCTATATTAGCTACATCCTAAACCAACAAAGTTTATAGTTTAATTATGCGTGTTCTGTTTTTGTTTTGCTCTCTCTCTCTCTCTCTCTCTCTCTCTCTCGCTTGCAATAATGTACAACTCCATTCGCATTGTTTTGCTCTTCTATGCTTGCTCGCTGGTTCTGTCAGACAGACGCAGCCGGTTGTGGCTTGTTGCTGGCCTCCAGCTCTTACCCTCTTACTTCTCTTCCTCCACGTACTCTCTGTATTGCATTTCATTGAACGGACTCGGATGTGTATTGCGTTTATCGCTGCTGCACTGTTGTGATGTTACGGTGTCTGTGTGTGTGTGTGTGTGTGTGTCGACAGGGACTAGAATGATAATAGCAGCCATCGGTAGGAACCGCTTTCACCTTCACGCCACACGGTCCCGCGACGATCCCTAGCGTCGAACGTACGTATATATATATATATGAGCAGAACGCAAACGGAAACGAAATAAACGTCACAATCGTGAAACGAGACTAGTGGGAGCTGTCGTGTGCTTCGTTTTGGATCACTAACTGGAACAGGCGCGGGGGCGCCGCTTACTCGGCAAAGCTAAGCGCGCCGGAACCTACACTAAAATCACGTTGTTTTTGCTGTGCGCCCTTGACCCGAGGTCGTTTGGGAAGCGCCAAACGGCTGCTGTCGCCCGTCCGCGTGACTAATAGGCGGAGAGCCGCAGCAGCGAGCAGAACCACACGGAGCTCCTTTGTGCTTGCACTATCGAAAGCTCCTGGTGTGTGTGTGTGTGTGTGACACTGACACTGGGTACGAATGAGCGTTCCGAACGCGGCACGCAACCGGCCTCACACTCGAGCTAGTTCCCGTAAATGCTGGAGCTCACTCCTCTCCCCCCGGACAATCGGAACCGGTTCACCGCGGTTCATTCCGGGGCTGCTCAGTGCTAATTATCCGCTTCCGTGTTTGTGTGTACGTGTTGTGGGGCAGCACTTTGCGTCGGTTTCCATCGTTTCCATCCGTCTCACATTCACCACCTGATATCATCGGCATCTCCCTAAAGGCTAAACGTCTAAACTCTAATCCCAAAGTTTTTGGTGTTATCCTGCAGGTGCAGCTTGCTCTAGAGCAAGCGAATGTACACACGAAAAGCCGCTGGCGGGCGCGCCCGCCACACATGTATTGCGCTCACAATGCGTCTATTTGCGCGTGTAATGTATAATGCGTATTTAATAAGTTAACTGCTTCACACTACAAAAGCACTCCTCCTTCTCGGCGCTGAAGTAACACGATTACAAATATTGCGTTCCTCGCCTTGCGGTGCGTTGGGGGTACGTAAAACAACACTGATACAAACGAAAAGGGGGGGTACAAACATAAATGATAGGAACGAGCGTGATAACATAAAGCGTCAACATAAAGCGTGATCCCCACGTGTCAATGTAATGAAACAAACTTAGCAGCTAAACTTCCACTCATTGCTGTACACTTCCTCGGCTGCTGCTGCTGCTGCTGGACGCCTGGGATGGGCTTGTGTGTGTGTGTGTGTGTGTGTCGACAGGGACTAGAATGATAATAGCAGCCATCGGTAGGAACCGCTTTCACCTTCACGCCACACGGTCCCGCGACGATCCCTAGCGTCGAACGTACGTATATATATATATATGAGCAGAACGCAAACGGAAACGAAATAAACGTCACAATCGTGAAACGAGACTAGTGGGAGCTGTCGTGTGCTTCGTTTTGGATCACTAACTGGAACAGGCGCGGGGGCGCCGCTTACTCGGCAAAGCTAAGCGCGCCGGAACCTACACTAAAATCACGTTGTTTTTGCTGTGCGCCCTTGACCCGAGGTCGTTTGGGAAGCGCCAAACGGCTGCTGTCGCCCGTCCGCGTGACTAATAGGCGGAGAGCCGCAGCAGCGAGCAGAACCACACGGAGCTCCTTTGTGCTTGCACTATCGAAAGCTCCTGGTGTGTGTGTGTGTGTGTGTGTGTGACACTGACACTGGGTACGAATGAGCGTTCCGAACGCGGCACGCAACCGGCCTCACACTCGAGCTAGTTCCCGTAAATGCTGGAGCTCACTCCTCTCCCCCCGGACAATCGGAACCGGTTCACCGCGGTTCATTCCGGGGCTGCTCAGTGCTAATTATCCGCTTCCGTGTTTGTGTGTACGTGTTGTGGGGCAGCACTTTGCGTCGGTTTCCATCGTTTCCATCCGTCTCACATTCACCACCTGATATCATCGGCATCTCCCTAAAGGCTAAACGTCTAAACTCTAATCCCAAAGTTTTTGGTGTTATCCTGCAGGTGCAGCTTGCTCTAGAGCAAGCGAATGTACACACGAAAAGCCGCTGGCGGGCGCGCCCGCCACACATGTATTGCGCTCACAATGCGTCTATTTGCGCGTGTAATGTATAATGCGTATTTAATAAGTTAACTGCTTCACACTACAAAAGCACTCCTCCTTCTCGGCGCTGAAGTAACACGATTACAAATATTGCGTTCCTCGCCTTGCGGTGCGTTGGGGGTACGTAAAACAACACTGATACAAACGAAAAGGGGGGGTACAAACATAAATGATAGGAACGAGCGTGATAACATAAAGCGTCAACATAAAGCGTGATCCCCACGTGTCAATGTAATGAAACAAACTTAGCAGCTAAACTTCCACTCATTGCTGTACACTTCCTCGGCTGCTGCTGCTGCTGCTGGACGCCTGGGATGGGCTGGATATGCAAGGGGGTTCGCCCCGAGCCGTGTCCGGGCCGGCCGGTTGTTTGCCCGCACGCTCGCGCACCCTAGTCCGCTATTGCCGTGTACGGTAGGCTGCTGTGCTTCGGTTTCGTCTTGTTGATGAACACCTTGATGCAGCCGCTGAAGTCCGCACTCACCAGCACGTAGCCCCGGCAGGCCTTTTTGCTCTGCTCCGCGAACGACTGGTTGATGGAGATCTAGCCGGGCGAGGGAAAAGGACATGTGAGCGCTGCGTCGTTCAGCGGTGGGCTAGGCGAGCGGAGCACTTACGTTTGCCGGGTTCGTTTCGTCCGGATCGGGCATGATGATCGCTTCCGGTTTCGGTGCGAAGATCGCACACGTCACGGTGGCATTGTGCGCCTTGATGCCCTCCCAGAAGTCGCTCCGATCACGCCGGACCTGGCGGGCAACGGGACGGGATGGAGAAAACGAAACATTAGAACGATGGACGTAGTGCTTGAAAGTCTTCATGATTGGAGGCCCACGGCCGCGATTTCTTCTTATCTTCGAGCGTGCAGCGCGAACCGAATCGGTCTACTGCGATTGGAAAAGTGGAGCGCAACTCAACACGCATCCTTTTGCTGGCATTCGAGAGCTCTAAGCCACACAGCCACAGCCTCCTTTGAGTGTAAAGCACCGCGGCAATGACCGATTGGGACAACCCAAAAAAAAAATCGCAACTCCTTCAAGTTATGACGCGCTTCAGTACGCTAAGGAGCTGGAAAAGTGCCTAAAAGCGCAGGTTACGGGACGTCCGGAGTGGGATGTTGTTTGGTGGGCACTTCAGGATAGAGGAAGCTAGGGAAAGGATCTGTACGGCACGTACCGAGCTGAGCTTGTTGTACTCGTGATGCGTCTTCCAGATGTAGATGCACTGGTTTTCCGAGCCCGAGATGATGTACTTCCCGTCGTGGCTGAACGAGGCCTTGATCTGCGACGACGAGTTCAGGTAGCCCTTGTACTTGCAGCTCAGGTTGAGATCGCGCAGATCGTACAACCGTATCCGGCTGTCGTTCGACGTGACCAGAATCTTGTCCTCACCTGCAAACGAAACCGCGCCCGTCAGGCGGTGGGTTTTTTCTCTCTCTCTCTCGGCAGCGGCTTTCGCCTCGTCCCGTCTACTTACCCGGCATCGGCTCGATGCCGCTGATTTTGCGCCCGATCGCGTTCCGGCCGCGGGTCGACCGGACGTGTATCTGCGTGTGGTACTTCAGCTGGTCCGTGTTGTAGAAGATGCAGCGCCCGTCGTACGTGCCGACCACGGCGAACTTGCCGTTCGCGCAGAAGTTCGCCGCGGTGATCAGCTTCGTCTGCCCGTCGACCTCGTTCCACAGGGCCACCTTCTTCTCCGGGATGTTCCACAGGCGCAACTTGCCGTCGAGGCTGCCGCTGAGGAAGTAGCGGTCGTCGCGCGGGTGGAACGCGATCGCGGTCACGAAGTCGATGTGCTGGAAGCAGCAGAGACACTCGCGCCGCGAGATGTGCCACAGCCGCACCGTCTTGTCCATCGAGCTCGACAGGATGAAGTAGTTCTTCGACCAGGACACGTCGAGCAGGTCGGACGTGTGGCCGGCGTACGTGCAGAACGCGCGCGGCATGAACGGGCCGGGCGACCCGTCGTCGGACGGGGCGCACGCGATCGCCTCGTCCGACGCGAGCAGCGACGAGTTGAGCGACGCGTTCAGCGCCTCCTCCGACGGCGTCGGCGACGACTTCTGGTCCGCGTTGTACTTGGTGCGCATCGTCTGGAAGAAGGGGTACGCGTCCTTCAGCACCCAGATGCAGAGCACGCGGTCCTGGCCGGCGGTCGCGAGCAGCCGGCCGCAGCTGCTGAACTTCATGCACCAGACCGCGACCGTGTGCTCGCCGGTCAGGTCCTGCACGTGCTGCAGCTTGGCGAACTCGTACGGGCCCTTGTTCGTGCTGGACGCCTTGATCTTGATGTTCTGCTCCGGGTTGCCGACGTCCTGGATGTCGGCCACGTCCTCCTTGTGCCGGGCGTGCGACACCTCCGACGCGATCGACTTCGCCTTGCTGACGGTCTTCTTCGCGGTCGTGCGGAAGAACCGCTTCAGGCGGGCGGTGCGCCGCTTCAGCCGGCCGCCCTCGAGCCCGAGCTCCGACTCCAGCTCCTCCTCGTAGCCGGGCTGGATCGAGTCCGAGTCCGGCTGCGGCCCGACCGACTCCTCGTCCGTCTCCGGGATGTGGCTGGTCAGGCGCATGATGTGCAGCGACAGCGGGTTGATGCACTGCGGCAGCTTCTCCTCCACCGCCGACAGCGGGAAGTTCTCGCCGGTGTCGAGGTTCTTCACCGGCACCTGCTCGAGGATCTCCATGTCGGTCAGGTGCTTGCCGGAGCTGGTGCGCGTCCGGACGAACATGTTCATCTGCTTAAACTGCTCCTCGTCGCCCGCGGACTTGCGGCGCTCGCGCAGCTGCAGCTGCTTCGCCACCAGGCTCCCGTGCCGCATCCCGCCCTCCAGGCTGTTCGTGCCGGTGAAGGAGAAGTTCTTCCGG